>CAMPDV010002224.1:0-71518 GCA_946699065.1 Loxodes magnus | reverse complement strand
CTTTCATCTACAAGCATATCTTGACAAACCGAATACAGATTCGTAATTATCATATTATTACTAACATTTTGGATATTCTAACTTATATTTTAATGCTTGCTACGAAAACTTATCATTAGATATTCTTTTCTTACTTTACTTCCTCACTTTTCTAAATGTCTATAACTTCTTTTTATCTAGTTTTAGTAATTCTAAATCTGAAATTCTTTCTTCTTTTCTTACTTTACTTCCTCACTTTTCTAAATGTCTATAACTTCTTTTTATCTAGTTTTAGTAATTCTAAATCTGATATTCTTTCTTCTTTTCTTACTTTACTTCCTCACTTTTCTAAAGGTTTATAACTAATTTTTATCTCTTAGTTTTAGTAACTCTAAAAGCTGAAATTCCATCTTCTTTTCTTACTTTACTTCCTCACTTTTCTAAAGCTAACTTTCATCTACAAGCATATCTTGACAAACCGAATACAGATTCGTAATTATCATATTATTACTAACATTTTGGATATTCTAACTTATATTTTAATGCTTGCTACGAAAAACTTATCATTAGATATTCTTTTCTTACTTTACTTCCTCACTTTTCTAAATGTCTATAACTTCTTTTTATCTAGTTTTAGTAATTCCAAAATTGAAATTCTTTCTTCTTTTCTTACTTTACTTCCTCACTTTTCTAAATACTTATAACTAATTTTTATCTCTTAGTTTTAGTAATTCTAAATCTGAAATTCTTTATTCTTTTCTTACTTTACTTCCTCACTTTTCTAAAGCTAACTTTCATCTACAAGCATATCTTGACAAACCGAATACAGATTCGTAATTATCATATTATTACTAACATTTTGGATATTCTAACTTATATTTTAATGCTTGCTACGAAAACTTATCATTAGATATTCTTTTCTTACTTTACTTCCTCACTTTTCTAAATGTCTATAACTTCTTTTTATCTAGTTTTAGTAATTCTAAATCTGAAATTCTTTCTTCTTTTCTTACTTTACTTCCTCACTTTTCTAAATGTCTATAACTTCTTTTTATCTAGTTTTAGTAATTCTAAATCTGATATTCTTTCTTCTTTTCTTACTTTACTTCCTCACTTTTCTAAAGGTTTATAACTAATTTTTATCTCTTAGTTTTAGTAACTCTAAAAGCTGAAATTCCATCTTCTTTTCTTACTTTACTTCCTCACTTTTCTAAAGCTAACTTTCATCTACAAGCATATCTTGACAAACCGAATACAGATTCGTAATTATCATATTATTACTAACATTTTGGATATTCTAACTTATATTTTAATGCTTGCTACGAAAACTTATCATTAGATATTCTTTTCTTACTTTACTTCCTCACTTTTCTAAATGTCTATAACTTCTTTTTATCTAGTTTTAGTAATTCCAAAATTGAAATTCTTTCTTCTTTTCTTACTTTACTTCCTCACTTTTCTAAATACTTATAACTAATTTTTATCTCTTAGTTTTAGTAATTCTAAATCTGAAATTCTTTATTCTTTTCTTACTTTACTTCCTCACTTTTCTAAAGCTAACTTTCATCTACAAGCATATCTTGACAAACCGAATACAGATTCGTAATTATCATATTATTACTAACATTTTGGATATTCTAACTTATATTTTAATGCTTGCTACGAAAACTTATCATTAGATATTCTTTTCTTACTTTACTTCCTCACTTTTCTAAATGTCTATAACTTCTTTTTATCTAGTTTTAGTAATTCTAAATCTGAAATTCTTTCTTCTTTTCTTACTTTACTTCCTCACTTTTCTAAATGTCTATAACTTCTTTTTATCTAGTTTTAGTAATTCTAAATCTGATATTCTTTCTTCTTTTCTTACTTTACTTCCTCACTTTTCTAAAGGTTTATAACTAATTTTTATCTCTTAGTTTTAGTAACTCTAAAAGCTGAAATTCTTTATTCTTTTCTTACTTTACTTCCTCACTTTTCTAAAGCTAACTTTCATCTACAAGCATATCTTGACAAACCGAATACAGATTCGTAATTATCATATTATTACTAACATTTTGGATATTCTAACTTATATTTTAATGCTTGCTACGAAAACTTATCATTAGATATTCTTTTCTTACTTTACTTCCTCACTTTTCTAAATGTCTATAACTTCTTTTTATCTAGTTTTAGTAATTCCAAAATTGAAATTCTTTCTTCTTTTCTTACTTTACTTCCTCACTTTTCTAAATACTTATAACTAATTTTTATCTCTTAGTTTTAGTAATTCTAAATCTGAAATTCTTTATTCTTTTCTTACTTTACTTCCTCACTTTTCTAAAGCTAACTTTCATCTACAAGCATATCTTGACAAACCGAATACAGATTCGTAATTATCATATTATTACTAACATTTTGGATATTCTAACTTATATTTTAATGCTTGCTACGAAAACTTATCATTAGATATTCTTTTCTTACTTTACTTCCTCACTTTTCTAAATGTCTATAACTTCTTTTTATCTAGTTTTAGTAATTCCAAATTGAAATTCTTTCTTCTTTTCTTACTTTACTTCCTCACTTTTCTAAATACTTATAACTAATTTTTATCTCTTAGTTTTAGTAATTCTAAATCTGAAATTCTTTATTCTTTTCTTACTTTACTTCCTCACTTTTCTAAAGCTAACTTTCATCTACAAGCATATCTTGACAAACGAATACAGATTCGTAATTATCATATTATTACTAACATTTTGGATATTCTAACTTATATTTTAATGCTTGCTACGAAAACTTATCATTAGATATTCTTTTCTTACTTTACTTCCTCACTTTTCTAAATGTCTATAACTTCTTTTTATCTAGTTTTAGTAATTCTAAATCTGAAATTCTTTCTTCTTTTCTTACTTTACTTCCTCACTTTTCTAAATGTCTATAACTTCTTTTTATCTAGTTTTAGTAATTCTAAATCTGATATTCTTTCTTCTTTTCTTACTTTACTTCCTCACTTTTCTAAAGGTTTATAACTAATTTTTATCTCTTAGTTTTAGTAACTCTAAAAGCTGAAATTCCATCTTCTTTTCTTACTTTACTTCCTCACTTTTCTAAAGCTAACTTTCATCTACAAGCATATCTTGACAAACGAATACAGATTCGTAATTATCATATTATTACTAACATTTTGGATATTCTAACTTATATTTTAATGCTTGCTACGAAAACTTATCATTAGATATTCTTTTCTTACTTTACTTCCTCACTTTTCTAAATGTCTATAACTTCTTTTTATCTAGTTTTAGTAATTCCAAAATTGAAATTCTTTCTTCTTTTCTTACTTTACTTCCTCACTTTTCTAAATACTTATAACTAATTTTTATCTCTTAGTTTTAGTAATTCTAAATCTGAAATTCTTTATTCTTTTCTTACTTTACTTCCTCACTTTTCTAAAGCTAACTTTCATCTACAAGCATATCTTGACAAACCGAATACAGATTCGTAATTATCATATTATTACTAACATTTTGGATATTCTAACTTATATTTTAATGCTTGCTACGAAAACTTATCATTAGATATTCTTTTCTTACTTTACTTCCTCACTTTTCTAAATGTCTATAACTTCTTTTTATCTAGTTTTAGTAATTCCAAAATTGAAATTCTTTCTTCTTTTCTTACTTTACTTCCCTCACTTTTCTAAATACTTATAACTAATTTTTATCTCTTAGTTTTAGTAATTCTAAATCTGAAATTCTTTATTCTTTTCTTACTTTACTTCCTCACTTTTCTAAAGGTTTATAACTAATTTTTATCTCTTAGTTTTAGTAACTCTAAAAGCTGAAATTCCATCTTCTTTTCTTACTTTACTTCCTCACTTTTCTAAAGCTAACTTTCATCTACAAGCATATCTTGACAAACCGAATACAGATTCGTAATTATCATATTATTACTAACATTTTGGATATTCTAACTTATATTTTAATGCTTGCTACGAAAACTTATCATTAGATATTCTTTTCTTACTTTACTTCCTCACTTTTCTAAATGTCTATAACTTCTTTTTATCTAGTTTTAGTAATTCCAAAATTGAAATTCTTTCTTCTTTTCTTACTTTACTTCCTCACTTTTCTAAATACTTATAACTAATTTTTATCTAGTTTTAGTAATTCTAAATCTGATATTCTTTCTTCTTTTCTTACTTTACTTCCTCACTTTTCTAAAGGTTTATAACTAATTTTTATCTCTTAGTTTTAGTAACTCTAAAAGCTGAAATTCCATCTTCTTTTCTTACTTTACTTCCTCACTTTTCTAAAGCTAACTTTCATCTACAAGCATATCTTGACAAACCGAATACAGATCGTAATTATCATATTATTACTAACATTTTGGATATTCTAACTTATATTTTAATGCTTGCTACGAAAACTTATCATTAGATATTCTTTTCTTACTTTACTTCCTCACTTTTCTAAATGTCTATAACTTCTTTTTATCTAGTTTTAGTAATTCCAAAATTGAAATTCTTTCTTCTTTTCTTACTTTACTTCCTCACTTTTCTAAATACTTATAACTAATTTTTATCTCTTAGTTTTAGTAATTCTAAATCTGAAATTCTTTATTCTTTTCTTACTTTACTTCCTCACTTTTCTAAAGCTAACTTTCATCTACAAGCATATCTTGACAAACCGAATACAGATTCGTAATTATCATATTATTACTAACATTTTGGATATTCTAACTTATATTTTAATGCTTGCTACGAAAACTTATCATTAGATATTCTTTTCTTACTTTACTTCCTCACTTTTCTAAATGTCTATAACTTCTTTTTATCTAGTTTTAGTAATTCTAAATCTGAAATTCTTTCTTCTTTTCTTACTTTACTTCCTCACTTTTCTAAATGTCTATAACTTCTTTTTATCTAGTTTTAGTAATTCTAAATCTGATATTCTTTCTTCTTTTCTTACTTTACTTCCTCACTTTTCTAAAGGTTTATAACTAATTTTTATCTCTTAGTTTTAGTAACTCTAAAGCTGAAATTCCATCTTCTTTTCTTACTTTACTTCCTCACTTTTCTAAAGCTAACTTTCATCTACAAGCATATCTTGACAAACCGAATACAGATTCGTAATTATCATATTATTACTAACATTTTGGATACTCTAACTTATATTTTAATGCTTGCTACGAAAACTTATCATTAGATATTCTTTTCTTACTTTACTTCCTCACTTTTCTAAATGTCTATAACTTCTTTTTATCTAGTTTTAGTAATTCCAAATTGAAATTCTTTCTTCTTTTCTTACTTTACTTCCTCACTTTTCTAAATACTTATAACTAATTTTTATCTCTTAGTTTTAGTAATTCTAAATCTGAAATTCTTTATTCTTTTCTTACTTTACTTCCTCACTTTTCTAAAGCTAACTTTCATCTACAAGCATATCTTGACAAACCGAATACAGATTCGTAATTATCATATTATTACTAACATTTTGGATATTCTAACTTATATTTTAATGCTTGCTACGAAAACTTATCATTAGATATTCTTTTCTTACTTTACTTCCTCACTTTTCTAAATGTCTATAACTTCTTTTTATCTAGTTTTAGTAATTCTAAATCTGAAATTCTTTCTTCTTTTCTTACTTTACTTCCTCACTTTTCTAAATGTCTATAACTTCTTTTTATCTAGTTTTAGTAATTCTAAATCTGATATTCTTTCTTCTTTTCTTACTTTACTTCCTCACTTTTCTAAAGGTTTATAACTAATTTTTATCTCTTAGTTTTAGTAACTCTAAAAGCTGAAATTCCATCTTCTTTTCTTACTTTACTTCCTCACTTTTCTAAAGCTAACTTTCATCTACAAGCATATCTTGACAAACCGAATACAGATTCGTAATTATCATATTATTACTAACATTTTGGATATTCTAACTTATATTTTAATGCTTGCTACGAAAACTTATCATTAGATATTCTTTTCTTACTTTACTTCCTCACTTTTCTAAATGTCTATAACTTCTTTTTATCTAGTTTTAGTAATTCCAAAATTGAAATTCTTTCTTCTTTTCTTACTTTACTTCCTCACTTTTCTAAATACTTATAACTAATTTTTATCTCTTAGTTTTAGTAATTCTAAATCTGAAATTCTTTATTCTTTTCTTACTTTACTTCCTCACTTTTCTAAAGCTAACTTTCATCTACAAGCATATCTTGACAAACCGAATACAGATTCGTAATTATCATATTATTACTAACATTTTGGATATTCTAACTTATATTTTAATGCTTGCTACGAAAACTTATCATTAGATATTCTTTTCTTACTTTACTTCCTCACTTTTCTAAATGTCTATAACTTCTTTTTATCTAGTTTTAGTAATTCTAAATCTGAAATTCTTTCTTCTTTTCTTACTTTACTTCCTCACTTTTCTAAATGTCTATAACTTCTTTTTATCTAGTTTTAGTAATTCTAAATCTGATATTCTTTCTTCTTTTCTTACTTTACTTCCTCACTTTTCTAAAGGTTTATAACTAATTTTTATCTCTTAGTTTTAGTAACTCTAAAAGCTGAAATTCCATCTTCTTTTCTTACTTTACTTCCTCACTTTTCTAAAGCTAACTTTCATCTACAAGCATATCTTGACAAACGAATACAGATTCGTAATTATCATATTATTACTAACATTTTGGATATTCTAACTTATATTTTAATGCTTGCTACGAAAACTTATCATTAGATATTCTTTTCTTACTTTACTTCCTCACTTTTCTAAATGTCTATAACTTCTTTTTATCTAGTTTTAGTAATTCCAAAATTGAAATTCTTTCTTCTTTTCTTACTTTACTTCCTCACTTTTCTAAATACTTATAACTAATTTTTATCTCTTAGTTTTAGTAATTCTAAATCTGAAATTCTTTATTCTTTTCTTACTTTACTTCCTCACTTTTCTAAAGCTAACTTTCATCTACAAGCATATCTTGACAAACCGAATACAGATTCGTAATTATCATATTATTACTAACATTTTGGATATTCTAACTTATATTTTAATGCTTGCTACGAAAACTTATCATTAGATATTCTTTTCTTACTTTACTTCCTCACTTTTCTAAATGTCTATAACTTCTTTTTATCTAGTTTTAGTAATTCTAAATCTGAAATTCTTTCTTCTTTTCTTACTTTACTTCCTCACTTTTCTAAATGTCTATAACTTCTTTTTATCTAGTTTTAGTAATTCTAAATCTGATATTCTTTCTTCTTTTCTTACTTTACTTCCTCACTTTTCTAAAGGTTTATAACTAATTTTTATCTCTTAGTTTTAGTAACTCTAAAAGCTGAAATTCCATCTTCTTTTCTTACTTTACTTCCTCACTTTTCTAAAGCTAACTTTCATCTACAAGCATATCTTGACAAACCGAATACAGATTCGTAATTATCATATTATTACTAACATTTTGGATATTCTAACTTATATTTTAATGCTTGCTACGAAAACTTATCATTAGATATTCTTTTCTTACTTTACTTCCTCACTTTTCTAAATGTCTATAACTTCTTTTTATCTAGTTTTAGTAATTCCAAAATTGAAATTCTTTCTTCTTTTCTTACTTTACTTCCTCACTTTTCTAAATACTTATAACTAATTTTTATCTCTTAGTTTTAGTAATTCTAAATCTGAAATTCTTTATTCTTTTCTTACTTTACTTCCTCACTTTTCTAAAGCTAACTTTCATCTACAAGCATATCTTGACAAACCGAATACAGATTCGTAATTATCATATTATTACTAACATTTTGGATATTCTAACTTATATTTTAATGCTTGCTACGAAAACTTATCATTAGATATTCTTTTCTTACTTTACTTCCTCACTTTTCTAAATGTCTATAACTTCTTTTTATCTAGTTTTAGTAATTCCAAAATTGAAATTCTTTCTTCTTTTCTTACTTTACTTCCTCACTTTTCTAAATACTTATAACTAATTTTTATCTCTTAGTTTTAGTAATTCTAAATCTGAAATTCTTTATTCTTTTCTTACTTTACTTCCTCACTTTTCTAAAGCTAACTTTCATCTACAAGCATATCTTGACAAACCGAATACAGATTCGTAATTATCATATTATTACTAACATTTTGGATATTCTAACTTATATTTTAATGCTTGCTACGAAAACTTATCATTAGATATTCTTTTCTTACTTTACTTCCTCACTTTTCTAAATGTCTATAACTTCTTTTTATCTAGTTTTAGTAATTCCAAATTGAAATTCTTTCTTCTTTTCTTACTTTACTTCCTCACTTTTCTAAATACTTATAACTAATTTTTATCTCTTAGTTTTAGTAATTCTAAATCTGAAATTCTTTATTCTTTTCTTACTTTACTTCCTCACTTTTCTAAAGCTAACTTTCATCTACAAGCATATCTTGACAAACCGAATACAGATTCGTAATTATCATATTATTACTAACATTTTGGATATTCTAACTTATATTTTAATGCTTGCTACGAAAACTTATCATTAGATATTCTTTTCTTACTTTACTTCCTCACTTTTCTAAATGTCTATAACTTCTTTTTATCTAGTTTTAGTAATTCCAAAATTGAAATTCTTTCTTCTTTTCTTACTTTACTTCCTCACTTTTCTAAATACTTATAACTAATTTTTATCTCTTAGTTTTAGTAATTCTAAATCTGAAATTCTTTATTCTTTTCTTACTTTACTTCCTCACTTTTCTAAAGCTAACTTTCATCTACAAGCATATCTTGACAAACCGAATACAGATTCGTAATTATCATATTATTACTAACATTTTGGATATTCTAACTTATATTTTAATGCTTGCTACGAAAACTTATCATTAGATATTCTTTTCTTACTTTACTTCCTCACTTTTCTAAATGTCTATAACTTCTTTTTATCTAGTTTTAGTAATTCCAAAATTGAAATTCTTTCTTCTTTTCTTACTTTACTTCCTCACTTTTCTAAATACTTATAACTAATTTTTATCTCTTAGTTTTAGTAATTCTAAATCTGAAATTCTTTATTCTTTTCTTACTTTACTTCCTCACTTTTCTAAAGCTAACTTTCATCTACAAGCATATCTTGACAAACCGAATACAGATTCGTAATTATCATATTATTACTAACATTTTGGATATTCTAACTTATATTTTAATGCTTGCTACGAAAACTTATCATTAGATATTCTTTTCTTACTTTACTTCCTCACTTTTCTAAATGTCTATAACTTCTTTTTATCTAGTTTTAGTAATTCCAAAATTGAAATTCTTTCTTCTTTTCTTACTTTACTTCCTCACTTTTCTAAATACTTATAACTAATTTTTATCTCTTAGTTTTAGTAATTCTAAATCTGAAATTCTTTATTCTTTTCTTACTTTACTTCCTCACTTTTCTAAAGCTAACTTTCATCTACAAGCATATCTTGACAAACCGAATACAGATTCGTAATTATCATATTATTACTAACATTTTGGATATTCTAACTTATATTTTAATGCTTGCTACGAAAACTTATCATTAGATATTCTTTTCTTACTTTACTTCCTCACTTTTCTAAATGTCTATAACTTCTTTTTATCTAGTTTTAGTAATTCCAAAATTGAAATTCTTTCTTCTTTTCTTACTTTACTTCCTCACTTTTCTAAATACTTATAACTAATTTTTATCTCTTAGTTTTAGTAATTCTAAATCTGAAATTCTTTATTCTTTTCTTACTTTACTTCCTCACTTTTCTAAAGCTAACTTTCATCTACAAGCATATCTTGACAAACCGAATACAGATTCGTAATTATCATATTATTACTAACATTTTGGATATTCTAACTTATATTTTAATGCTTGCTACGAAAACTTATCATTAGATATTCTTTTCTTACTTTACTTCCTCACTTTTCTAAATGTCTATAACTTCTTTTTATCTAGTTTTAGTAATTCCAAAATTGAAATTCTTTCTTCTTTTCTTACTTTACTTCCTCACTTTTCTAAATACTTATAACTAATTTTTATCTCTTAGTTTTAGTAATTCTAAATCTGAAATTCTTTATTCTTTTCTTACTTTACTTCCTCACTTTTCTAAAGCTAACTTTCATCTACAAGCATATCTTGACAAACCGAATACAGATTCGTAATTATCATATTATTACTAACATTTTGGATATTCTAACTTATATTTTAATGCTTGCTACGAAAACTTATCATTAGATATTCTTTTCTTACTTTACTTCCTCACTTTTCTAAATGTCTATAACTTCTTTTTATCTAGTTTTAGTAATTCCAAATTGAAATTCTTTCTTCTTTTCTTACTTTACTTCCTCACTTTTCTAAATACTTATAACTAATTTTTATCTCTTAGTTTTAGTAATTCTAAATCTGAAATTCTTTATTCTTTTCTTACTTTACTTCCTCACTTTTCTAAAGCTAACTTTCATCTACAAGCATATCTTGACAAACCGAATACAGATTCGTAATTATCATATTATTACTAACATTTTGGATATTCTAACTTATATTTTAATGCTTGCTACGAAAACTTATCATTAGATATTCTTTTCTTACTTTACTTCCTCACTTTTCTAAATGTCTATAACTTCTTTTTATCTAGTTTTAGTAATTCTAAATCTGAAATTCTTTCTTCTTTTCTTACTTTACTTCCTCACTTTTCTAAATGTCTATAACTTCTTTTTATCTAGTTTTAGTAATTCTAAATCTGATATTCTTTCTTCTTTTCTTACTTTACTTCCTCACTTTTCTAAAGGTTTATAACTAATTTTTATCTCTTAGTTTTAGTAACTCTAAAAGCTGAAATTCCATCTTCTTTTCTTACTTTACTTCCTCACTTTTCTAAAGCTAACTTTCATCTACAAGCATATCTTGACAAACCGAATACAGATCGTAATTATCATATTATTACTAACATTTTGGATATTCTAACTTATATTTTAATGCTTGCTACGAAAACTTATCATTAGATATTCTTTTCTTACTTTACTTCCTCACTTTTCTAAATGTCTATAACTTCTTTTTATCTAGTTTTAGTAATTCCAAAATTGAAATTCTTTCTTCTTTTCTTACTTTACTTCCTCACTTTTCTAAATACTTATAACTAATTTTTATCTCTTAGTTTTAGTAATTCTAAATCTGAAATTCTTTATTCTTTTCTTACTTTACTTCCTCACTTTTCTAAAGCTAACTTTCATCTACAAGCATATCTTGACAAACCGAATACAGATTCGTAATTATCATATTATTACTAACATTTTGGATATTCTAACTTATATTTTAATGCTTGCTACGAAAAACTTATCATTAGATATTCTTTTCTTACTTTACTTCCTCACTTTTCTAAATGTCTATAACTTCTTTTTATCTAGTTTTAGTAATTCTAAATCTGAAATTCTTTCTTCTTTTCTTACTTTACTTCCTCACTTTTCTAAATGTCTATAACTTCTTTTTATCTAGTTTTAGTAATTCTAAATCTGATATTCTTTCTTCTTTTCTTACTTTACTTCCTCACTTTTCTAAAGGTTTATAACTAATTTTTATCTCTTAGTTTTAGTAACTCTAAAAGCTGAAATTCCATCTTCTTTTCTTACTTTACTTCCTCACTTTTCTAAAGCTAACTTTCATCTACAAGCATATCTTGACAAACCGAATACAGATTCGTAATTATCATATTATTACTAACATTTTGGATATTCTAACTTATATTTTAATGCTTGCTACGAAAACTTATCATTAGATATTCTTTTCTTACTTTACTTCCTCACTTTTCTAAATGTCTATAACTTCTTTTTATCTAGTTTTAGTAATTCCAAAATTGAAATTCTTTCTTCTTTTCTTACTTTACTTCCTCACTTTTCTAAATACTTATAACTAATTTTTATCTCTTAGTTTTAGTAATTCTAAATCTGAAATTCTTTATTCTTTTCTTACTTTACTTCCTCACTTTTCTAAAGCTAACTTTCATCTACAAGCATATCTTGACAACCGAATACAGATTCGTAATTATCATATTATTACTAACATTTTGGATATTCTAACTTATATTTTAATGCTTGCTACGAAAACTTATCATTAGATATTCTTTTCTTACTTTACTTCCTCACTTTTCTAAATGTCTATAACTTCTTTTTATCTAGTTTTAGTAATTCTAAATCTGAAATTCTTTCTTCTTTTCTTACTTTACTTCCTCACTTTTCTAAATGTCTATAACTTCTTTTTATCTAGTTTTAGTAATTCTAAATCTGATATTCTTTCTTCTTTTCTTACTTTACTTCCTCACTTTTCTAAAGGTTTATAACTAATTTTTATCTCTTAGTTTTAGTAACTCTAAAAGCTGAAATTCCATCTTCTTTTCTTACTTTACTTCCTCACTTTTCTAAAGCTAACTTTCATCTACAAGCATATCTTGACAAACCGAATACAGATTCGTAATTATCATATTATTACTAACATTTTGGATATTCTAACTTATATTTTAATGCTTGCTACGAAAACTTATCATTAGATATTCTTTTCTTACTTTACTTCCTCACTTTTCTAAATGTCTATAACTTCTTTTTATCTAGTTTTAGTAATTCCAAAATTGAAATTCTTTCTTCTTTTCTTACTTTACTTCCTCACTTTTCTAAATGTCTATAACTTCTTTTTATCTAGTTTTAGTAATTCTAAATCTGATATTCTTTCTTCTTTTCTTACTTTACTTCCTCACTTTTCTAAAGGTTTATAACTAATTTTTATCTCTTAGTTTTAGTAATTCTAAATCTGAAATTCTTTATTCTTTTCTTACTTTACTTCCTCACTTTTCTAAAGCTAACTTTCATCTACAAGCATATCTTGACAAACCGAATACAGATTCGTAATTATCATATTATTACTAACATTTTGGATATTCTAACTTATATTTTAATAAGTTAGAATATCCAAAATGTTAGTAATAATATGATAATTACGAATCTGTATTCGGTTTGTCAAGATATGCTTGTAGATGAAAGTTAGCTTTAGAAAAGTGAGGAAGTAAAGTAAGAAAAGAATAAAGAATTTCAGATTTAGAATTACTAAAACTAAGAGATAAAAATTAGTTATAAACCTTTAGAAAAGTGAGGAAGTAAAGTAAGAAAAGAAGAAAGAATATCAGATTTAGAATTACTAAAACTAGATAAAAAGAAGTTATAGACATTTAGAAAAGTGAGGAAGTAAAGTAAGAAAAGAAGAAAGAATTTCAATTTTGGAATTACTAAAACTAGATAAAAAGAAGTTATAGACATTTAGAAAAGTGAGGAAGTAAAGTAAGAAAAGAATATCTAATGATAAGTTTTCGTAGCAAGCATTAAAATATAAGTTAGAATATCCAAAATGTTAGTAATAATATGATAATTACGAATCTGTATTCGGTTTGTCAAGATATGCTTGTAGATGAAAGTTAGCTTTAGAAAAGTGAGGAAGTAAAGTAAGAAAAGAAGATGGAATTTCAGCTTTTAGAGTTACTAAAACTAAGAGATAAAAATTAGTTATAAACCTTTAGAAAAGTGAGGAAGTAAAGTAAGAAAAGAAGAAAGAATATCAGATTTAGAATTACTAAAACTAGATAAAAAGAAGTTATAGACATTTAGAAAAGTGAGGAAGTAAAGTAAGAAAAGAAGAAAGAATTTCAGATTTAGAATTACTAAAACTAGATAAAAAGAAGTTATAGACATTTAGAAAAGTGAGGAAGTAAAGTAAGAAAAGAATATCTAATGATAAGTTTTCGTAGCAAGCATTAAAATATAAGTTAGAATATCCAAAATGTTAGTAATAATATGATAATTACGAATCTGTATTCGGTTTGTCAAGATATGCTTGTAGATGAAAGTTAGCTTTAGAAAAGTGAGGAAGTAAAGTAAGAAAAGAATAAAGAATTTCAGATTTAGAATTACTAAAACTAAGAGATAAAAATTAGTTATAAGTATTTAGAAAAGTGAGGAAGTAAAGTAAGAAAAGAAGAAAGAATTTCAACTTTTGGAATTACTAAAACTAGATAAAAAGAAGTTATAGACATTTAGAAAAGTGAGGAAGTAAAGTAAGAAAAGAATATCTAATGATAAGTTTTCGTAGCAAGCATTAAAATATAAGTTAGAATATCCAAATGTTAGTAATAATATGATAATTACGAATCTGTATTCGGTTTGTCAAGATATGCTTGTAGATGAAAGTTAGCTTTAGAAAAGTGAGGAAGTAAAGTAAGAAAAGAAGATGGAATTTCAGCTTTTAGAGTTACTAAAACTAAGAGATAAAAATTAGTTATAAACCTTTAGAAAAGTGAGGAAGTAAAGTAAGAAAAGAAGAAAGAATATCAGATTTAGAATTACTAAAACTAGATAAAAAGAAGTTATAGACATTTAGAAAAGTGAGGAAGTAAAGTAAGAAAGAAGAAAGAATTTCAGATTTAGAATTACTAAAACTAGATAAAAAGAAGTTATAGACATTTAGAAAAGTGAGGAAGTAAAGTAAGAAAAGAATATCTAATGATAAGTTTTCGTAGCAAGCATTAAAATATAAGTTAGAATATCCAAAATGTTAGTAATAATATGATAATTACGAATCTGTATTCGGTTTGTCAAGATATGCTTGTAGATGAAGTTAGCTTTAGAAAAGTGAGGAAGTAAAGTAAGAAAAGAATAAAGAATTTCAGATTTAGAATTACTAAAACTAAGAGATAAAAATTAGTTATAAGTATTTAGAAAAGTGAGGAAGTAAAGTAAGAAAGAAGAAAGAATTTCAATTTTGGAATTACTAAAACTAGATAAAAAGAAGTTATAGACATTTAGAAAAGTGAGGAAGTAAAGTAAGAAAAGAATATCTAATGATAAGTTTTCGTAGCAAGCATTAAAATATAAGTTAGAATATCCAAAATGTTAGTAATAATATGATAATTACGAATCTGTATTCGGTTTGTCAAGATATGCTTGTAGATGAAAGTTAGCTTTAGAAAAGTGAGGAAGTAAAGTAAGAAAAGAAGATGGAATTTCAGCTTTTAGAGTTACTAAAACTAAGAGATAAAAATTAGTTATAAACCTTTAGAAAAGTGAGGAAGTAAAGTAAGAAAAGAAGAAAGAATATCAGATTTAGAATTACTAAAACTAGATAAAAAGAAGTTATAGACATTTAGAAAAGTGAGGAAGTAAAGTAAGAAAAGAAGAAAGAATTTCAGATTTAGAATTACTAAAACTAGATAAAAAGAAGTTATAGACATTTAGAAAAGTGAGGAAGTAAAGTAAGAAAAGAATATCTAATGATAAGTTTTCGTAGCAAGCATTAAAATATAAGTTAGAATATCCAAAATGTTAGTAATAATATGATAATTACGAATCTGTATTCGGTTTGTCAAGATATGCTTGTAGATGAAAGTTAGCTTTAGAAAAGTGAGGAAGTAAAGTAAGAAAAGAATAAAGAATTTCAGATTTAGAATTACTAAAACTAAGAGATAAAAATTAGTTATAAGTATTTAGAAAAGTGAGGAAGTAAAGTAAGAAAGAAGAAAGAATTTCAATTTTGGAATTACTAAAACTAGATAAAAAGAAGTTATAGACATTTAGAAAAGTGAGGAAGTAAAGTAAGAAAAGAATATCTAATGATAAGTTTTCGTAGCAAGCATTAAAATATAAGTTAGAATATCCAAAATGTTAGTAATAATATGATAATTACGAATCTGTATTCGGTTTGTCAAGATATGCTTGTAGATGAAAGTTAGCTTTAGAAAAGTGAGGAAGTAAAGTAAGAAAAGAATAAAGAATTTCAGATTTAGAATTACTAAAACTAAGAGATAAAAATTAGTTATAAGTATTTAGAAAAGTGAGGAAGTAAAGTAAGAAAAGAAGAAAGAATTTCAATTTTGGAATTACTAAAACTAGATAAAAAGAAGTTATAGACATTTAGAAAAGTGAGGAAGTAAAGTAAGAAAAGAATATCTAATGATAAGTTTTCGTAGCAAGCATTAAAATATAAGTTAGAATATCCAAAATGTTAGTAATAATATGATAATTACGAATCTGTATTCGGTTTGTCAAGATATGCTTGTAGATGAAAGTTAGCTTTAGAAAAGTGAGGAAGTAAAGTAAGAAAAGAATAAAGAATTTCAGATTTAGAATTACTAAAACTAAGAGATAAAAATTAGTTATAAGTATTTAGAAAAGTGAGGAAGTAAAGTAAGAAAAGAAGAAAGAATTTCAATTTTGGAATTACTAAAACTAGATAAAAAGAAGTTATAGACATTTAGAAAAGTGAGGAAGTAAAGTAAGAAAAGAATATCTAATGATAAGTTTTCGTAGCAAGCATTAAAATATAAGTTAGAATATCCAAAATGTTAGTAATAATATGATAATTACGAATCTGTATTCGGTTTGTCAAGATATGCTTGTAGATGAAAGTTAGCTTTAGAAAAGTGAGGAAGTAAAGTAAGAAAAGAATAAAGAATTTCAGATTTAGAATTACTAAAACTAAGAGATAAAAATTAGTTATAAGTATTTAGAAAAGTGAGGAAGTAAAGTAAGAAAAGAAGAAAGAATTTCAATTTTGGAATTACTAAAACTAGATAAAAAGAAGTTATAGACATTTAGAAAAGTGAGGAAGTAAAGTAAGAAAAGAATATCTAATGATAAGTTTTCGTAGCAAGCATTAAAATATAAGTTAGAATATCCAAAATGTTAGTAATAATATGATAATTACGAATCTGTATTCGGTTTGTCAAGATATGCTTGTAGATGAAAGTTAGCTTTAGAAAAGTGAGGAAGTAAAGTAAGAAAAGAATAAAGAATTTCAGATTTAGAATTACTAAAACTAAGAGATAAAAATTAGTTATAAGTATTTAGAAAAGTGAGGAAGTAAAGTAAGAAAAGAAGAAAGAATTTCAATTTTGGAATTACTAAAACTAGATAAAAAGAAGTTATAGACATTTAGAAAAGTGAGGAAGTAAAGTAAGAAAAGAATATCTAATGATAAGTTTTCGTAGCAAGCATTAAAATATAAGTTAGAATATCCAAAATGTTAGTAATAATATGATAATTACGAATCTGTATTCGGTTTGTCAAGATATGCTTGTAGATGAAAGTTAGCTTTAGAAAAGTGAGGAAGTAAAGTAAGAAAAGAATAAAGAATTTCAGATTTAGAATTACTAAAACTAAGAGATAAAAATTAGTTATAAGTATTTAGAAAAGTGAGGAAGTAAAGTAAGAAAAGAAGAAAGAATTTCAATTTTGGAATTACTAAAACTAGATAAAAAGAAGTTATAGACATTTAGAAAAGTGAGGAAGTAAAGTAAGAAAGAATATCTAATGATAAGTTTTCGTAGCAAGCATTAAAATATAAGTTAGAATATCCAAAATGTTAGTAATAATATGATAATTACGAATCTGTATTCGGTTTGTCAAGATATGCTTGTAGATGAAAGTTAGCTTTAGAAAAGTGAGGAAGTAAAGTAAGAAAAGAATAAAGAATTTCAGATTTAGAATTACTAAAACTAAGAGATAAAAATTAGTTATAAGTATTTAGAAAAGTGAGGAAGTAAAGTAAGAAAAGAAGAAAGAATTTCAATTTTGGAATTACTAAAACTAGATAAAAAGAAGTTATAGACATTTAGAAAAGTGAGGAAGTAAAGTAAGAAAAGAATATCTAATGATAAGTTTTCGTAGCAAGCATTAAAATATAAGTTAGAATATCCAAAATGTTAGTAATAATATGATAATTACGAATCTGTATTCGGTTTGTCAAGATATGCTTGTAGATGAAAGTTAGCTTTAGAAAAGTGAGGAAGTAAAGTAAGAAAAGAATAAAGAATTTCAGATTTAGAATTACTAAAACTAAGAGATAAAAATTAGTTATAAGTATTTAGAAAAGTGAGGAAGTAAAGTAAGAAAAGAAGAAAGAATTTCAATTTTGGAATTACTAAAACTAGATAAAAAGAAGTTATAGACATTTAGAAAAGTGAGGAAGTAAAGTAAGAAAAGAATATCTAATGATAAGTTTTCGTAGCAAGCATTAAAATATAAGTTAGAATATCCAAAATGTTAGTAATAATATGATAATTACGAATCTGTATTCGGTTTGTCAAGATATGCTTGTAGATGAAAGTTAGCTTTAGAAAAGTGAGGAAGTAAAGTAAGAAAAGAATAAAGAATTTCAGATTTAGAATTACTAAAACTAAGAGATAAAAATTAGTTATAAGTATTTAGAAAAGTGAGGAAGTAAAGTAAGAAAAGAAGAAAGAATTTCAATTTTGGAATTACTAAAACTAGATAAAAAGAAGTTATAGACATTTAGAAAAGTGAGGAAGTAAAGTAAGAAAAGAATATCTAATGATAAGTTTTCGTAGCAAGCATTTAAAATATAAGTTAGAATATCCAAAATGTTAGTAATAATATGATAATTACGAATCTGTATTCGGTTTGTCAAGATATGCTTGTAGATGAAAGTTAGCTTTAGAAAAGTGAGGAAGTAAAGTAAGAAAAGAAGATGGAATTTCAGCTTTTAGAGTTACTAAAACTAAGAGATAAAAATTAGTTATAAACCTTTAGAAAAGTGAGGAAGTAAAGTAAGAAAAGAAGAAAGAATATCAGATTTAGAATTACTAAAACTAGATAAAAAGAAGTTATAGACATTTAGAAAAGTGAGGAAGTAAAGTAAGAAAAGAAGAAAGAATTTCAGATTTAGAATTACTAAAACTAGATAAAAAGAAGTTATAGACATTTAGAAAAGTGAGGAAGTAAAGTAAGAAAAGAATATCTAATGATAAGTTTTCGTAGCAAGCATTAAAATATAAGTTAGAATATCCAAAATGTTAGTAATAATATGATAATTACGAATCTGTATTCGGTTTGTCAAGATATGCTTGTAGATGAAAGTTAGCTTTAGAAAAGTGAGGAAGTAAAGTAAGAAAAGAATAAAGAATTTCAGATTTAGAATTACTAAAACTAAGAGATAAAAATTAGTTATAAGTATTTAGAAAAGTGAGGAAGTAAAGTAAGAAAAGAAGAAAGAATTTCAATTTTGGAATTACTAAAACTAGATAAAAAGAAGTTATAGACATTTAGAAAAGTGAGGAAGTAAAGTAAGAAAAGAATATCTAATGATAAGTTTTCGTAGCAAGCATTAAAATATAAGTTAGAATATCCAAAATGTTAGTAATAATATGATAATTACGAATCTGTATTCGGTTTGTCAAGATATGCTTGTAGATGAAAGTTAGCTTTAGAAAAGTGAGGAAGTAAAGTAAGAAAAGAAGATGGAATTTCAGCTTTTAGAGTTACTAAAACTAAGAGATAAAAATTAGTTATAAACCTTTAGAAAAGTGAGGAAGTAAAGTAAGAAAAGAAGAAAGAATATCAGATTTAGAATTACTAAAACTAGATAAAAAGAAGTTATAGACATTTAGAAAAGTGAGGAAGTAAAGTAAGAAAAGAAGAAAGAATTTCAGATTTAGAATTACTAAAACTAGATAAAAAGAAGTTATAGACATTTAGAAAAGTGAGGAAGTAAAGTAAGAAAAGAATATCTAATGATAAGTTTTCGTAGCAAGCATTAAAATATAAGTTAGAATATCCAAAATGTTAGTAATAATATGATAATTACGAATCTGTATTCGGTTTGTCAAGATATGCTTGTAGATGAAAGTTAGCTTTAGAAAAGTGAGGAAGTAAAGTAAGAAAAGAATAAAGAATTTCAGATTTAGAATTACTAAAACTAAGAGATAAAAATTAGTTATAAGTATTTAGAAAAGTGAGGAAGTAAAGTAAGAAAAGAAGAAAGAATTTCAATTTTGGAATTACTAAAACTAGATAAAAAGAAGTTATAGACATTTAGAAAAGTGAGGAAGTAAAGTAAGAAAAGAATATCTAATGATAAGTTTTCGTAGCAAGCATTAAAATATAAGTTAGAATATCCAAAATGTTAGTAATAATATGATAATTACGAATCTGTATTCGGTTTGTCAAGATATGCTTGTAGATGAAAGTTAGCTTTAGAAAAGTGAGGAAGTAAAGTAAGAAAAGAAGATGGAATTTCAGCTTTTAGAGTTACTAAAACTAAGAGATAAAAATTAGTTATAAACCTTTAGAAAAGTGAGGAAGTAAAGTAAGAAAAGAAGAAAGAATATCAGATTTAGAATTACTAAAACTAGATAAAAGAAGTTATAGACATTTAGAAAAGTGAGGAAGTAAAGTAAGAAAAGAAGAAAGAATTTCAGATTTAGAATTACTAAAACTAGATAAAAAGAAGTTATAGACATTTAGAAAAGTGAGGAAGTAAAGTAAGAAAAGAATATCTAATGATAAGTTTTCGTAGCAAGCATTAAAATATAAGTTAGAATATCCAAAATGTTAGTAATAATATGATAATTACGAATCTGTATTCGGTTTGTCAAGATATGCTTGTAGATGAAAGTTAGCTTTAGAAAAGTGAGGAAGTAAAGTAAGAAAAGAATAAAGAATTTCAGATTTAGAATTACTAAAACTAAGAGATAAAAATTAGTTATAAGTATTTAGAAAAGTGAGGAAGTAAAGTAAGAAAAGAAGAAAGAATTTCAATTTTGGAATTACTAAAACTAGATAAAAAGAAGTTATAGACATTTAGAAAAGTGAGGAAGTAAAGTAAGAAAAGAATATCTAATGATAAGTTTTCGTAGCAAGCATTAAAATATAAGTTAGAGTATCCAAAATGTTAGTAATAATATGATAATTACGAATCTGTATTCGGTTTGTCAAGATATGCTTGTAGATGAAAGTTAGCTTTAGAAAAGTGAGGAAGTAAAGTAAGAAAAGAAGATGGAATTTCAGCTTTTAGAGTTACTAAAACTAAGAGATAAAAATTAGTTATAAACCTTTAGAAAAGTGAGGAAGTAAAGTAAGAAAAGAAGAAAGAATATCAGATTTAGAATTACTAAAACTAGATAAAAAGAAGTTATAGACATTTAGAAAAGTGAGGAAGTAAAGTAAGAAAAGAAGAAAGAATTTCAGATTTAGAATTACTAAAACTAGATAAAAAGAAGTTATAGACATTTAGAAAAGTGAGGAAGTAAAGTAAGAAAAGAATATCTAATGATAAGTTTTCGTAGCAAGCATTAAAATATAAGTTAGAATATCCAAAATGTTAGTAATAATATGATAATTACGAATCTGTATTCGGTTTGTCAAGATATGCTTGTAGATGAAAGTTAGCTTTAGAAAAGTGAGGAAGTAAAGTAAGAAAGAATAAAGAATTTCAGATTTAGAATTACTAAAACTAAGAGATAAAAATTAGTTATAAGTATTTAGAAAAGTGAGGAAGTAAAGTAAGAAAAGAAGAAAGAATTTCAATTTTGGAATTACTAAAACTAGATAAAAAGAAGTTATAGACATTTAGAAAAGTGAGGAAGTAAAGTAAGAAAAGAATATCTAATGATAAGTTTTCGTAGCAAGCATTAAAATATAAGTTAGAATATCCAAAATGTTAGTAATAATATGATAATTACGAATCTGTATTCGGTTTGTCAAGATATGCTTGTAGATGAAAGTTAGCTTTAGAAAAGTGAGGAAGTAAAGTAAGAAAAGAAGATGGAATTTCAGCTTTTAGAGTTACTAAAACTAAGAGATAAAAATTAGTTATAAACCTTTAGAAAAGTGAGGAAGTAAAGTAAGAAAAGAAGAAAGAATATCAGATTTAGAATTACTAAAACTAGATAAAAATTAGTTATAAGTATTTAGAAAAGTGAGGAAGTAAAGTAAGAAAAGAAGAAAGAATTTCAATTTTGGAATTACTAAACTAGATAAAAAGAAGTTATAGACATTTAGAAAAGTGAGGAAGTAAAGTAAGAAAAGAATATCTAATGATAAGTTTTCGTAGCAAGCATTAAAATATAAGTTAGAATATCCAAAATGTTAGTAATAATATGATAATTACGAATCTGTATTCGGTTTGTCAAGATATGCTTGTAGATGAAAGTTAGCTTTAGAAAAGTGAGGAAGTAAAGTAAGAAAAGAATAAAGAATTTCAGATTTAGAATTACTAAAACTAAGAGATAAAAATTAGTTATAAGTATTTAGAAAAGTGAGGAAGTAAAGTAAGAAAAGAAGAAAGAATTTCAATTTTGGAATTACTAAAACTAGATAAAAAGAAGTTATAGACATTTAGAAAAGTGAGGAAGTAAAAGTAAGAAAAGAATATCTAATGATAAGTTTTCGTAGCAAGCATTAAAATATAAGTTAGAATATCCAAAATGTTAGTAATAATATGATAATTACGAATCTGTATTCGGTTTGTCAAGATATGCATTAAAATATAAGTTAGAATATCCAAAATGTTAGTAATAATATGATAATTACGAATCTGTATTCGGTTTGTCAAGATATGCTTGTAGATGAAAGTTAGCTTTAGAAAAGTGAGGAAGTAAAGTAAGAAAAGAAGATGGAATTTCAGCTTTTAGAGTTACTAAAACTAAGAGATAAAAATTAGTTATAAACCTTTAGAAAAGTGAGGAAGTAAAGTAAGAAAAGAAGAAAGAATATCAGATTTAGAATTACTAAAACTAGATAAAAAGAAGTTATAGACATTTAGAAAAGTGAGGAAGTAAAGTAAGAAAAGAAGAAAGAATTTCAGATTTAGAATTACTAAAACTAGATAAAAAGAAGTTATAGACATTTAGAAAAGTGAGGAAGTAAAGTAAGAAAAGAATATCTAATGATAAGTTTTCGTAGCAAGCATTAAAATATAAGTTAGAATATCCAAAATGTTAGTAATAATATGATAATTACGAATCTGTATTCGGTTTGTCAAGATATGCTTGTAGATGAAAGTTAGCTTTAGAAAAGTGAGGAAGTAAAGTAAGAAAAGAATAAAGAATTTCAGCTTTTAGAGTTACTAAAACTAAGAGATAAAAATTAGTTATAAACCTTTAGAAAAGTGAGGAAGTAAAGTAAGAAAAGAAGAAAGAATATCAGATTTAGAATTACTAAAACTAGATAAAAAGAAGTTATAGACATTTAGAAAAGTGAGGAAGTAAAGTAAGAAAAGAAGAAAGAATTTCAGATTTAGAATTACTAAAACTAGATAAAAAGAAGTTATAGACATTTAGAAAAGTGAGGAAGTAAAGTAAGAAAAGAATATCTAATGATAAGTTTTCGTAGCAAGCATTAAAATATAAGTTAGAATATCCAAAATGTTAGTAATAATATGATAATTACGAATCTGTATTCGGTTTGTCAAGATATGCTTGTAGATGAAAGTTAGCTTTAGAAAAGTGAGGAAGTAAAGTAAGAAAAGAATAAAGAATTTCAGATTTAGAATTACTAAAACTAAGAGATAAAAATTAGTTATAAGTATTTAGAAAAGTGAGGAAGTAAAGTAAGAAAAGAAGAAAGAATTTCAATTTTGGAATTACTAAAACTAGATAAAAAGAAGTTATAGACATTTAGAAAAGTGAGGAAGTAAAGTAAGAAAAGAATATCTAATGATAAGTTTTCGTAGCAAGCATTAAAATATAAGTTAGAATATCCAAAATGTTAGTAATAATATGATAATTACGAATCTGTATTCGGTTTGTCAAGATATGCTTGTAGATGAAAGTTAGCTTTAGAAAAGTGAGGAAGTAAAGTAAGAAAAGAATAAAGAATTTCAGATTTAGAATTACTAAAACTAAGAGATAAAAATTAGTTATAAGTATTTAGAAAAGTGAGGAAGTAAAGTAAGAAAAGAAGAAAGAATTTCAATTTTGGAATTACTAAAACTAGATAAAAAGAAGTTATAGACATTTAGAAAAGTGAGGAAGTAAAGTAAGAAAAGAATATCTAATGATAAGTTTTCGTAGCAAGCATTAAAATATAAGTTAGAATATCCAAAATGTTAGTAATAATATGATAATTACGAATCTGTATTCGGTTTGTCAAGATATGCTTGTAGATGAAAGTTAGCTTTAGAAAAGTGAGGAAGTAAAGTAAGAAAAGAAGATGGAATTTCAGCTTTTAGAGTTACTAAAACTAAGAGATAAAAATTAGTTATAAACCTTTAGAAAAGTGAGGAAGTAAAGTAAGAAAAGAAGAAAGAATATCAGATTTAGAATTACTAAAACTAGATAAAAAGAAGTTATAGACATTTAGAAAAGTGAGGAAGTAAAGTAAGAAAAGAAGAAAGAATTTCAGATTTAGAATTACTAAAACTAGATAAAAAGAAGTTATAGACATTTAGAAAAGTGAGGAAGTAAAGTAAGAAAAGAATATCTAATGATAAGTTTTCGTAGCAAGCATTAAAATATAAGTTAGAATATCCAAAATGTTAGTAATAATATGATAATTACGAATCTGTATTCGGTTTGTCAAGATATGCTTGTAGATGAAAGTTAGCTTTAGAAAAGTGAGGAAGTAAAGTAAGAAAAGAATAAAGAATTTCAGATTTAGAATTACTAAAACTAAGAGATAAAAATTAGTTATAAGTATTTAGAAAAGTGAGGAAGTAAAGTAAGAAAAGAAGAAAGAATTTCAATTTTGGAATTACTAAAACTAGATAAAAAGAAGTTATAGACATTTAGAAAAGTGAGGAAGTAAAGTAAGAAAAGAATATCTAATGATAAGTTTTCGTAGCAAGCATTAAAATATAAGTTAGAATATCCAAAATGTTAGTAATAATATGATAATTACGAATCTGTATTCGGTTTGTCAAGATATGCTTGTAGATGAAAGTTAGCTTTAGAAAAGTGAGGAAGTAAAGTAAGAAAAGAAGATGGAATTTCAGCTTTTAGAGTTACTAAAACTAAGAGATAAAAATTAGTTATAAACCTTTAGAAAAGTGAGGAAGTAAAGTAAGAAAAGAAGAAAGAATATCAGATTTAGAATTACTAAAACTAGATAAAAAGAAGTTATAGACATTTAGAAAAGTGAGGAAGTAAAGTAAGAAAAGAAGAAAGAATTTCAGATTTAGAATTACTAAAACTAGATAAAAAGAAGTTATAGACATTTAGAAAAGTGAGGAAGTAAAGTAAGAAAAGAATATCTAATGATAAGTTTTCGTAGCAAGCATTAAAATATAAGTTAGAATATCCAAAATGTTAGTAATAATATGATAATTACGAATCTGTATTCGGTTTGTCAAGATATGCTTGTAGATGAAAGTTAGCTTTAGAAAAGTGAGGAAGTAAAGTAAGAAAAGAATAAAGAATTTCAGATTTAGAATTACTAAAACTAAGAGATAAAAATTAGTTATAAGTATTTAGAAAAGTGAGGAAGTAAAGTAAGAAAAGAAGAAAGAATTTCAATTTTGGAATTACTAAAACTAGATAAAAAGAAGTTATAGACATTTAGAAAAGTGAGGAAGTAAAGTAAGAAAAGAATATCTAATGATAAGTTTTCGTAGCAAGCATTAAAATATAAGTTAGAATATCCAAAATGTTAGTAATAATATGATAATTACGAATCTGTATTCGGTTTGTCAAGATATGCTTGTAGATGAAAGTTAGCTTTAGAAAAGTGAGGAAGTAAAGTAAGAAAAGAAGATGGAATTTCAGCTTTTAGAGTTACTAAAACTAAGAGATAAAAATTAGTTATAAACCTTTAGAAAAGTGAGGAAGTAAAGTAAGAAAAGAAGAAAGAATATCAGATTTAGAATTACTAAAACTAGATAAAAAGAAGTTATAGACATTTAGAAAAGTGAGGAAGTAAAGTAAGAAAAGAAGAAAGAATTTCAGATTTAGAATTACTAAAACTAGATAAAAAGAAGTTATAGACATTTAGAAAAGTGAGGAAGTAAAGTAAGAAAAGAATATCTAATGATAAGTTTTCGTAGCAAGCATTAAAATATAAGTTAGAATATCCAAAATGTTAGTAATAATATGATAATTACGAATCTGTATTCGGTTTGTCAAGATATGCTTGTAGATGAAAGTTAGCTTTAGAAAAGTGAGGAAGTAAAGTAAGAAAAGAAGATGGAATTTCAGCTTTTAGAGTTACTAAAACTAAGAGATAAAAATTAGTTATAAACCTTTAGAAAAGTGAGGAAGTAAAGTAAGAAAAGAAGAAAGAATATCAGATTTAGAATTACTAAAACTAGATAAAAAGAAGTTATAGACATTTAGAAAAGTGAGGAAGTAAAGTAAGAAAAGAAGAAAGAATTTCAGATTTAGAATTACTAAAACTAGATAAAAAGAAGTTATAGACATTTAGAAAAGTGAGGAAGTAAAGTAAGAAAAGAATATCTAATGATAAGTTTTCGTAGCAAGCATTAAAATATAAGTTAGAATATCCAAAATGTTAGTAATAATATGATAATTACGAATCTGTATTCGGTTTGTCAAGATATGCTTGTAGATGAAAGTTAGCTTTAGAAAAGTGAGGAAGTAAAGTAAGAAAAGAATAAAGAATTTCAGATTTAGAATTACTAAAACTAAGAGATAAAAATTAGTTATAAGTATTTAGAAAAGTGAGGAAGTAAAGTAAGAAAAGAAGAAAGAATTTCAATTTTGGAATTACTAAAACTAGATAAAAAGAAGTTATAGACATTTAGAAAAGTGAGGAAGTAAAGTAAGAAAAGAATATCTAATGATAAGTTTTCGTAGCAAGCATTAAAATATAAGTTAGAATATCCAAAATGTTAGTAATAATATGATAATTACGAATCTGTATTCGGTTTGTCAAGATATGCTTGTAGATGAAAGTTAGCTTTAGAAAAGTGAGGAAGTAAAGTAAGAAAAGAAGATGGAATTTCAGCTTTTAGAGTTACTAAAACTAAGAGATAAAAATTAGTTATAAACCTTTAGAAAAGTGAGGAAGTAAAGTAAGAAAAGAAGAAAGAATATCAGATTTAGAATTACTAAAACTAGATAAAAAGAAGTTATAGACATTTAGAAAAGTGAGGAAGTAAAGTAAGAAAAGAAGAAAGAATTTCAGATTTAGAATTACTAAAACTAGATAAAAAGAAGTTATAGACATTTAGAAAAGTGAGGAAGTAAAGTAAGAAAAGAATATCTAATGATAAGTTTTCGTAGCAAGCATTAAAATATAAGTTAGAATATCCAAAATGTTAGTAATAATATGATAATTACGAATCTGTATTCGGTTTGTCAAGATATGCTTGTAGATGAAAGTTAGCTTTAGAAAAGTGAGGAAGTAAAGTAAGAAAAGAAGATGGAATTTCAGCTTTTAGAGTTACTAAAACTAAGAGATAAAAATTAGTTATAAACCTTTAGAAAAGTGAGGAAGTAAAGTAAGAAAAGAAGAAAGAATATCAGATTTAGAATTACTAAAACTAGATAAAAAGAAGTTATAGACATTTAGAAAAGTGAGGAAGTAAAGTAAGAAAAGAAGAAAGAATTTCAGATTTAGAATTACTAAAACTAGATAAAAAGAAGTTATAGACATTTAGAAAAGTGAGGAAGTAAAGTAAGAAAAGAATATCTAATGATAAGTTTTCGTAGCAAGCATTAAAATATAAGTTAGAATATCCAAAATGTTAGTAATAATATGATAATTACGAATCTGTATTCGGTTTGTCAAGATATGCTTGTAGATGAAAGTTAGCTTTAGAAAAGTGAGGAAGTAAAGTAAGAAAAGAATAAAGAATTTCAGCTTTTAGAGTTACTAAAACTAAGAGATAAAAATTAGTTATAAACCTTTAGAAAAGTGAGGAAGTAAAGTAAGAAAAGAAGAAAGAATATCAGATTTAGAATTACTAAAACTAGATAAAAAGAAGTTATAGACATTTAGAAAAGTGAGGAAGTAAAGTAAGAAAAGAAGAAAGAATTTCAGATTTAGAATTACTAAAACTAGATAAAAAGAAGTTATAGACATTTAGAAAAGTGAGGAAGTAAAGTAAGAAAAGAATATCTAATGATAAGTTTTCGTAGCAAGCATTAAAATATAAGTTAGAATATCCAAAATGTTAGTAATAATATGATAATTACGAATCTGTATTCGGTTTGTCAAGATATGCTTGTAGATGAAAGTTAGCTTTAGAAAAGTGAGGAAGTAAAGTAAGAAAAGAAGATGGAATTTCAGCTTTTAGAGTTACTAAAACTAAGAGATAAAAATTAGTTATAAACCTTTAGAAAAGTGAGGAAGTAAAGTAAGAAAAGAAGAAAGAATATCAGATTTAGAATTACTAAAACTAGATAAAAAGAAGTTATAGACATTTAGAAAAGTGAGGAAGTAAAGTAAGAAAAGAAGAAAGAATTTCAGATTTAGAATTACTAAAACTAGATAAAAAGAAGTTATAGACATTTAGAAAAGTGAGGAAGTAAAGTAAGAAAAGAATATCTAATGATAAGTTTTCGTAGCAAGCATTAAAATATAAGTTAGAATATCCAAAATGTTAGTAATAATATGATAATTACGAATCTGTATTCGGTTTGTCAAGATATGCTTGTAGATGAAAGTTAGCTTTAGAAAAGTGAGGAAGTAAAGTAAGAAAAGAAGATGGAATTTCAGCTTTTAGAGTTACTAAAACTAAGAGATAAAAATTAGTTATAAACCTTTAGAAAAGTGAGGAAGTAAAGTAAGAAAAGAAGAAAGAATATCAGATTTAGAATTACTAAAACTAGATAAAAAGAAGTTATAGACATTTAGAAAAGTGAGGAAGTAAAGTAAGAAAAGAAGAAAGAATTTCAGATTTAGAATTACTAAAACTAGATAAAAAGAAGTTATAGACATTTAGAAAAGTGAGGAAGTAAAGTAAGAAAAGAATATCTAATGATAAGTTTTCGTAGCAAGCATTAAAATATAAGTTAGAATATCCAAAATGTTAGTAATAATATGATAATTACGAATCTGTATTCGGTTTGTCAAGATATGCTTGTAGATGAAAGTTAGCTTTAGAAAAGTGAGGAAGTAAAGTAAGAAAAGAATAAAGAATTTCAGATTTAGAATTACTAAAACTAAGAGATAAAAATTAGTTATAAGTATTTAGAAAAGTGAGGAAGTAAAGTAAGAAAAGAAGAAAGAATTTCAATTTTGGAATTACTAAAACTAGATAAAAAGAAGTTATAGACATTTAGAAAAGTGAGGAAGTAAAGTAAGAAAAGAATATCTAATGATAAGTTTTCGTAGCAAGCATTAAAATATAAGTTAGAATATCCAAAATGTTAGTAATAATATGATAATTACGAATCTGTATTCGGTTTGTCAAGATATGCTTGTAGATGAAAGTTAGCTTTAGAAAAGTGAGGAAGTAAAGTAAGAAAAGAAGATGGAATTTCAGCTTTTAGAGTTACTAAAACTAAGAGATAAAAATTAGTTATAAACCTTTAGAAAAGTGAGGAAGTAAAGTAAGAAAAGAAGAAAGAATATCAGATTTAGAATTACTAAAACTAGATAAAAAGAAGTTATAGACATTTAGAAAAGTGAGGAAGTAAAGTAAGAAAAGAAGAAAGAATTTCAGATTTAGAATTACTAAAACTAGATAAAAAGAAGTTATAGACATTTAGAAAAGTGAGGAAGTAAAGTAAGAAAAGAATATCTAATGATAAGTTTTCGTAGCAAGCATTAAAATATAAGTTAGAATATCCAAAATGTTAGTAATAATATGATAATTACGAATCTGTATTCGGTTTGTCAAGATATGCTTGTAGATGAAAGTTAGCTTTAGAAAAGTGAGGAAGTAAAGTAAGAAAAGAAGATGGAATTTCAGCTTTTAGAGTTACTAAAACTAAGAGATAAAAATTAGTTATAAACCTTTAGAAAAGTGAGGAAGTAAAGTAAGAAAAGAAGAAAGAATATCAGATTTAGAATTACTAAAACTAGATAAAAAGAAGTTATAGACATTTAGAAAAGTGAGGAAGTAAAGTAAGAAAAGAAGAAAGAATTTCAGATTTAGAATTACTAAAACTAGATAAAAAGAAGTTATAGACATTTAGAAAAGTGAGGAAGTAAAGTAAGAAAAGAATATCTAATGATAAGTTTTCGTAGCAAGCATTAAAATATAAGTTAGAATATCCAAAATGTTAGTAATAATATGATAATTACGAATCTGTATTCGGTTTGTCAAGATATGCTTGTAGATGAAAGTTAGCTTTAGAAAAGTGAGGAAGTAAAGTAAGAAAAGAATAAAGAATTTCAGATTTAGAATTACTAAAACTAAGAGATAAAAATTAGTTATAAACCTTTAGAAAAGTGAGGAAGTAAAGTAAGAAAAGAAGAAAGAATATCAGATTTAGAATTACTAAAACTAGATAAAAAGAAGTTATAGACATTTAGAAAAGTGAGGAAGTAAAGTAAGAAAAGAAGAAAGAATTTCAGATTTAGAATTACTAAAACTAGATAAAAAGAAGTTATAGACATTTAGAAAAGTGAGGAAGTAAAGTAAGAAAAGAATATCTAATGATAAGTTTTCGTAGCAAGCATTAAAATATAAGTTAGAATATCCAAAATGTTAGTAATAATATGATAATTACGAATCTGTATTCGGTTTGTCAAGATATGCTTGTAGATGAAAGTTAGCTTTAGAAAAGTGAGGAAGTAAAGTAAGAAAAGAATAAAGAATTTCAGATTTAGAATTACTAAAACTAAGAGATAAAAATTAGTTATAAACCTTTAGAAAAGTGAGGAAGTAAAGTAAGAAAAGAAGAAAGAATATCAGATTTAGAATTACTAAAACTAGATAAAAAGAAGTTATAGACATTTAGAAAAGTGAGGAAGTAAAGTAAGAAAAGAAGAAAGAATTTCAGATTTAGAATTACTAAAACTAGATAAAAAGAAGTTATAGACATTTAGAAAAGTGAGGAAGTAAAGTAAGAAAAGAATATCTAATGATAAGTTTTCGTAGCAAGCATTAAAATATAAGTTAGAATATCCAAAATGTTAGTAATAATATGATAATTACGAATCTGTATTCGGTTTGTCAAGATATGCTTGTAGATGAAAGTTAGCTTTAGAAAAGTGAGGAAGTAAAGTAAGAAAAGAAGATGGAATTTCAGCTTTTAGAGTTACTAAAACTAAGAGATAAAAATTAGTTATAAACCTTTAGAAAAGTGAGGAAGTAAAGTAAGAAAAGAAGAAAGAATATCAGATTTAGAATTACTAAAACTAGATAAAAAGAAGTTATAGACATTTAGAAAAGTGAGGAAGTAAAGTAAGAAAAGAAGAAAGAATTTCAGATTTAGAATTACTAAAACTAGATAAAAAGAAGTTATAGACATTTAGAAAAGTGAGGAAGTAAAGTAAGAAAAGAATATCTAATGATAAGTTTTCGTAGCAAGCATTAAAATATAAGTTAGAATATCCAAAATGTTAGTAATAATATGATAATTACGAATCTGTATTCGGTTTGTCAAGATATGCTTGTAGATGAAAGTTAGCTTTAGAAAAGTGAGGAAGTAAAGTAAGAAAAGAAGATGGAATTTCAGCTTTTAGAGTTACTAAAACTAAGAGATAAAAATTAGTTATAAACCTTTAGAAAAGTGAGGAAGTAAAGTAAGAAAAGAAGAAAGAATATCAGATTTAGAATTACTAAAACTAGATAAAAAGAAGTTATAGACATTTAGAAAAGTGAGGAAGTAAAGTAAGAAAAGAAGAAAGAATTTCAGATTTAGAATTACTAAAACTAGATAAAAAGAAGTTATAGACATTTAGAAAAGTGAGGAAGTAAAGTAAGAAAAGAATATCTAATGATAAGTTTTCGTAGCAAGCATTAAAATATAAGTTAGAATATCCAAAATGTTAGTAATAATATGATAATTACGAATCTGTATTCGGTTTGTCAAGATATGCTTGTAGATGAAAGTTAGCTTTAGAAAAGTGAGGAAGTAAAGTAAGAAAAGAATAAAGAATTTCAGATTTAGAATTACTAAAACTAAGAGATAAAAATTAGTTATAAGTATTTAGAAAAGTGAGGAAGTAAAGTAAGAAAAGAAGAAAGAATTTCAATTTTGGAATTACTAAAACTAGATAAAAAGAAGTTATAGACATTTAGAAAAGTGAGGAAGTAAAGTAAGAAAAGAATATCTAATGATAAGTTTTCGTAGCAAGCATTAAAATATAAGTTAGAATATCCAAAATGTTAGTAATAATATGATAATTACGAATCTGTATTCGGTTTGTCAAGATATGCTTGTAGATGAAAGTTAGCTTTAGAAAAGTGAGGAAGTAAAGTAAGAAAAGAAGATGGAATTTCAGCTTTTAGAGTTACTAAAACTAAGAGATAAAAATTAGTTATAAACCTTTAGAAAAGTGAGGAAGTAAAGTAAGAAAAGAAGAAAGAATATCAGATTTAGAATTACTAAAACTAGATAAAAAGAAGTTATAGACATTTAGAAAAGTGAGGAAGTAAAGTAAGAAAAGAAGAAAGAATTTCAGATTTAGAATTACTAAAACTAGATAAAAAGAAGTTATAGACATTTAGAAAAGTGAGGAAGTAAAGTAAGAAAAGAATATCTAATGATAAGTTTTCGTAGCAAGCATTAAAATATAAGTTAGAATATCCAAAATGTTAGTAATAATATGATAATTACGAATCTGTATTCGGTTTGTCAAGATATGCTTGTAGATGAAAGTTAGCTTTAGAAAAGTGAGGAAGTAAAGTAAGAAAAGAAGATGGAATTTCAGCTTTTAGAGTTACTAAAACTAAGAGATAAAAATTAGTTATAAACCTTTAGAAAAGTGAGGAAGTAAAGTAAGAAAAGAAGAAAGAATATCAGATTTAGAATTACTAAAACTAGATAAAAAGAAGTTATAGACATTTAGAAAAGTGAGGAAGTAAAGTAAGAAAAGAAGAAAGAATTTCAGATTTAGAATTACTAAAACTAGATAAAAAGAAGTTATAGACATTTAGAAAAGTGAGGAAGTAAAGTAAGAAAAGAATATCTAATGATAAGTTTTCGTAGCAAGCATTAAAATATAAGTTAGAATATCCAAAATGTTAGTAATAATATGATAATTACGAATCTGTATTCGGTTTGTCAAGATATGCTTGTAGATGAAAGTTAGCTTTAGAAAAGTGAGGAAGTAAAGTAAGAAAAGAATAAAGAATTTCAGCTTTTAGAGTTACTAAAACTAAGAGATAAAAATTAGTTATAAACCTTTAGAAAAGTGAGGAAGTAAAGTAAGAAAAGAAGAAAGAATATCAGATTTAGAATTACTAAAACTAGATAAAAAGAAGTTATAGACATTTAGAAAAGTGAGGAAGTAAAGTAAGAAAAGAAGAAAGAATTTCAGATTTAGAATTACTAAAACTAGATAAAAGAAGTTATAGACATTTAGAAAAGTGAGGAAGTAAAGTAAGAAAAGAATATCTAATGATAAGTTTTCGTAGCAAGCATTAAAATATAAGTTAGAATATCCAAAATGTTAGTAATAATATGATAATTACGAATCTGTATTCGGTTTGTCAAGATATGCTTGTAGATGAAAGTTAGCTTTAGAAAAGTGAGGAAGTAAAGTAAGAAAAGAAGATGGAATTTCAGCTTTTAGAGTTACTAAAACTAAGAGATAAAAATTAGTTATAAACCTTTAGAAAAGTGAGGAAGTAAAGTAAGAAAAGAAGAAAGAATATCAGATTTAGAATTACTAAAACTAGATAAAAAGAAGTTATAGACATTTAGAAAAGTGAGGAAGTAAAGTAAGAAAAGAAGAAAGAATTTCAGATTTAGAATTACTAAAACTAGATAAAAAGAAGTTATAGACATTTAGAAAAGTGAGGAAGTAAAGTAAGAAAAGAATATCTAATGATAAGTTTTCGTAGCAAGCATTAAAATATAAGTTAGAATATCCAAAATGTTAGTAATAATATGATAATTACGAATCTGTATTCGGTTTGTCAAGATATGCTTGTAGATGAAAGTTAGCTTTAGAAAAGTGAGGAAGTAAAGTAAGAAAAGAATAAAGAATTTCAGCTTTTAGAGTTACTAAAACTAAGAGATAAAAATTAGTTATAAACCTTTAGAAAAGTGAGGAAGTAAAGTAAGAAAAGAAGAAAGAATATCAGATTTAGAATTACTAAAACTAGATAAAAAGAAGTTATAGACATTTAGAAAAGTGAGGAAGTAAAGTAAGAAAAGAAGAAAGAATTTCAGATTTAGAATTACTAAAACTAGATAAAAAGAAGTTATAGACATTTAGAAAAGTGAGGAAGTAAAGTAAGAAAAGAATATCTAATGATAAGTTTTCGTAGCAAGCATTAAAATATAAGTTAGAATATCCAAAATGTTAGTAATAATATGATAATTACGAATCTGTATTCGGTTTGTCAAGATATGCTTGTAGATGAAAGTTAGCTTTAGAAAAGTGAGGAAGTAAAGTAAGAAAAGAAGATGGAATTTCAGCTTTTAGAGTTACTAAAACTAAGAGATAAAAATTAGTTATAAACCTTTAGAAAAGTGAGGAAGTAAAGTAAGAAAAGAAGAAAGAATATCAGATTTAGAATTACTAAAACTAGATAAAAAGAAGTTATAGACATTTAGAAAAGTGAGGAAGTAAAGTAAGAAAAGAAGAAAGAATTTCAGATTTAGAATTACTAAAACTAGATAAAAAGAAGTTATAGACATTTAGAAAAGTGAGGAAGTAAAGTAAGAAAAGAATATCTAATGATAAGTTTTCGTAGCAAGCATTAAAATATAAGTTAGAATATCCAAAATGTTAGTAATAATATGATAATTACGAATCTGTATTCGGTTTGTCAAGATATGCTTGTAGATGAAAGTTAGCTTTAGAAAAGTGAGGAAGTAAAGTAAGAAAAGAAGATGGAATTTCAGCTTTTAGAGTTACTAAAACTAAGAGATAAAAATTAGTTATAAACCTTTAGAAAAGTGAGGAAGTAAAGTAAGAAAAGAAGAAAGAATATCAGATTTAGAATTACTAAAACTAGATAAAAAGAAGTTATAGACATTTAGAAAAGTGAGGAAGTAAAGTAAGAAAAGAAGAAAGAATTTCAGATTTAGAATTACTAAAACTAGATAAAAAGAAGTTATAGACATTTAGAAAAGTGAGGAAGTAAAGTAAGAAAAGAATATCTAATGATAAGTTTTCGTAGCAAGCATTAAAATATAAGTTAGAATATCCAAAATGTTAGTAATAATATGATAATTACGAATCTGTATTCGGTTTGTCAAGATATGCTTGTAGATGAAAGTTAGCTTTAGAAAAGTGAGGAAGTAAAGTAAGAAAAGAAGATGGAATTTCAGCTTTTAGAGTTACTAAAACTAAGAGATAAAAATTAGTTATAAACCTTTAGAAAAGTGAGGAAGTAAAGTAAGAAAAGAAGAAAGAATATCAGATTTAGAATTACTAAAACTAGATAAAAAGAAGTTATAGACATTTAGAAAAGTGAGGAAGTAAAGTAAGAAAAGAAGAAAGAATTTCAGATTTAGAATTACTAAAACTAGATAAAAAGAAGTTATAGACATTTAGAAAAGTGAGGAAGTAAAGTAAGAAAAGAATATCTAATGATAAGTTTTCGTAGCAAGCATTAAAATATAAGTTAGAATATCCAAAATGTTAGTAATAATATGATAATTACGAATCTGTATTCGGTTTGTCAAGATATGCTTGTAGATGAAAGTTAGCTTTAGAAAAGTGAGGAAGTAAAGTAAGAAAAGAAGATGGAATTTCAGCTTTTAGAGTTACTAAAACTAAGAGATAAAAATTAGTTATAAACCTTTAGAAAAGTGAGGAAGTAAAGTAAGAAAAGAAGAAAGAATATCAGATTTAGAATTACTAAAACTAGATAAAAAGAAGTTATAGACATTTAGAAAAGTGAGGAAGTAAAGTAAGAAAAGAAGAAAGAATTTCAGATTTAGAATTACTAAAACTAGATAAAAAGAAGTTATAGACATTTAGAAAAGTGAGGAAGTAAAGTAAGAAAAGAATATCTAATGATAAGTTTTCGTAGCAAGCATTAAAATATAAGTTAGAATATCCAAAATGTTAGTAATAATATGATAATTACGAATCTGTATTCGGTTTGTCAAGATATGCTTGTAGATGAAAGTTAGCTTTAGAAAAGTGAGGAAGTAAAGTAAGAAAAGAAGATGGAATTTCAGCTTTTAGAGTTACTAAAACTAAGAGATAAAAATTAGTTATAAACCTTTAGAAAAGTGAGGAAGTAAAGTAAGAAAAGAAGAAAGAATATCAGATTTAGAATTACTAAAACTAGATAAAAAGAAGTTATAGACATTTAGAAAAGTGAGGAAGTAAAGTAAGAAAAGAAGAAAGAATTTCAGATTTAGAATTACTAAAACTAGATAAAAAGAAGTTATAGACATTTAGAAAAGTGAGGAAGTAAAGTAAGAAAAGAATATCTAATGATAAGTTTTCGTAGCAAGCATTAAAATATAAGTTAGAATATCCAAAATGTTAGTAATAATATGATAATTACGAATCTGTATTCGGTTTGTCAAGATATGCTTGTAGATGAAAGTTAGCTTTAGAAAAGTGAGGAAGTAAAGTAAGAAAAGAAGATGGAATTTCAGCTTTTAGAGTTACTAAAACTAAGAGATAAAAATTAGTTATAAACCTTTAGAAAAGTGAGGAAGTAAAGTAAGAAAAGAAGAAAGAATATCAGATTTAGAATTACTAAAACTAGATAAAAAGAAGTTATAGACATTTAGAAAAGTGAGGAAGTAAAGTAAGAAAAGAAGAAAGAATTTCAGATTTAGAATTACTAAAACTAGATAAAAAGAAGTTATAGACATTTAGAAAAGTGAGGAAGTAAAGTAAGAAAAGAATATCTAATGATAAGTTTTCGTAGCAAGCATTAAAATATAAGTTAGAATATCCAAAATGTTAGTAATAATATGATAATTACGAATCTGTATTCGGTTTGTCAAGATATGCTTGTAGATGAAAGTTAGCTTTAGAAAAGTGAGGAAGTAAAGTAAGAAAAGAAGATGGAATTTCAGCTTTTAGAGTTACTAAAACTAAGAGATAAAAATTAGTTATAAACCTTTAGAAAAGTGAGGAAGTAAAGTAAGAAAAGAAGAAAGAATATCAGATTTAGAATTACTAAAACTAGATAAAAAGAAGTTATAGACATTTAGAAAAGTGAGGAAGTAAAGTAAGAAAAGAAGAAAGAATTTCAGATTTAGAATTACTAAAACTAGATAAAAAGAAGTTATAGACATTTAGAAAAGTGAGGAAGTAAAGTAAGAAAAGAATATCTAATGATAAGTTTTCGTAGCAAGCATTAAAATATAAGTTAGAATATCCAAAATGTTAGTAATAATATGATAATTACGAATCTGTATTCGGTTTGTCAAGATATGCTTGTAGATGAAAGTTAGCTTTAGAAAAGTGAGGAAGTAAAGTAAGAAAAGAAGATGGAATTTCAGCTTTTAGAGTTACTAAAACTAAGAGATAAAAATTAGTTATAAACCTTTAGAAAAGTGAGGAAGTAAAGTAAGAAAAGAAGAAAGAATATCAGATTTAGAATTACTAAAACTAGATAAAAAGAAGTTATAGACATTTAGAAAAGTGAGGAAGTAAAGTAAGAAAAGAAGAAAGAATTTCAGATTTAGAATTACTAAAACTAGATAAAAAGAAGTTATAGACATTTAGAAAAGTGAGGAAGTAAAGTAAGAAAAGAATATCTAATGATAAGTTTTCGTAGCAAGCATTAAAATATAAGTTAGAATATCCAAAATGTTAGTAATAATATGATAATTACGAATCTGTATTCGGTTTGTCAAGATATGCTTGTAGATGAAAGTTAGCTTTAGAAAAGTGAGGAAGTAAAGTAAGAAAAGAAGATGGAATTTCAGCTTTTAGAGTTACTAAAACTAAGAGATAAAAATTAGTTATAAACCTTTAGAAAAGTGAGGAAGTAAAGTAAGAAAAGAAGAAAGAATATCAGATTTAGAATTACTAAAACTAGATAAAAAGAAGTTATAGACATTTAGAAAAGTGAGGAAGTAAAGTAAGAAAAGAAGAAAGAATTTCAGATTTAGAATTACTAAAACTAGATAAAAAGAAGTTATAGACATTTAGAAAAGTGAGGAAGTAAAGTAAGAAAAGAATATCTAATGATAAGTTTTCGTAGCAAGCATTAAAATATAAGTTAGAATATCCAAAATGTTAGTAATAATATGATAATTACGAATCTGTATTCGGTTTGTCAAGATATGCTTGTAGATGAAAGTTAGCTTTAGAAAAGTGAGGAAGTAAAGTAAGAAAAGAAGATGGAATTTCAGCTTTTAGAGTTACTAAAACTAAGAGATAAAAATTAGTTATAAACCTTTAGAAAAGTGAGGAAGTAAAGTAAGAAAAGAAGAAAGAATATCAGATTTAGAATTACTAAAACTAGATAAAAAGAAGTTATAGACATTTAGAAAAGTGAGGAAGTAAAGTAAGAAAAGAAGAAAGAATTTCAGATTTAGAATTACTAAAACTAGATAAAAAGAAGTTATAGACATTTAGAAAAGTGAGGAAGTAAAGTAAGAAAAGAATATCTAATGATAAGTTTTCGTAGCAAGCATTAAAATATAAGTTAGAATATCCAAAATGTTAGTAATAATATGATAATTACGAATCTGTATTCGGTTTGTCAAGATATGCTTGTAGATGAAAGTTAGCTTTAGAAAAGTGAGGAAGTAAAGTAAGAAAAGAAGATGGAATTTCAGCTTTTAGAGTTACTAAAACTAAGAGATAAAAATTAGTTATAAACCTTTAGAAAAGTGAGGAAGTAAAGTAAGAAAAGAAGAAAGAATATCAGATTTAGAATTACTAAAACTAGATAAAAAGAAGTTATAGACATTTAGAAAAGTGAGGAAGTAAAGTAAGAAAAGAAGAAAGAATTTCAGATTTAGAATTACTAAAACTAGATAAAAAGAAGTTATAGACATTTAGAAAAGTGAGGAAGTAAAGTAAGAAAAGAATATCTAATGATAAGTTTTCGTAGCAAGCATTAAAATATAAGTTAGAATATCCAAAATGTTAGTAATAATATGATAATTACGAATCTGTATTCGGTTTGTCAAGATATGCTTGTAGATGAAAGTTAGCTTTAGAAAAGTGAGGAAGTAAAGTAAGAAAAGAAGATGGAATTTCAGCTTTTAGAGTTACTAAAACTAAGAGATAAAAATTAGTTATAAACCTTTAGAAAAGTGAGGAAGTAAAGTAAGAAAAGAAGAAAGAATATCAGATTTAGAATTACTAAAACTAGATAAAAAGAAGTTATAGACATTTAGAAAAGTGAGGAAGTAAAGTAAGAAAAGAAGAAAGAATTTCAGATTTAGAATTACTAAAACTAGATAAAAAGAAGTTATAGACATTTAGAAAAGTGAGGAAGTAAAGTAAGAAAAGAATATCTAATGATAAGTTTTCGTAGCAAGCATTAAAATATAAGTTAGAATATCCAAAATGTTAGTAATAATATGATAATTACGAATCTGTATTCGGTTTGTCAAGATATGCTTGTAGATGAAAGTTAGCTTTAGAAAAGTGAGGAAGTAAAGTAAGAAAAGAAGATGGAATTTCAGCTTTTAGAGTTACTAAAACTAAGAGATAAAAATTAGTTATAAACCTTTAGAAAAGTGAGGAAGTAAAGTAAGAAAAGAAGAAAGAATATCAGATTTAGAATTACTAAAACTAGATAAAAAGAAGTTATAGACATTTAGAAAAGTGAGGAAGTAAAGTAAGAAAAGAAGAAAGAATTTCAGATTTAGAATTACTAAAACTAGATAAAAAGAAGTTATAGACATTTAGAAAAGTGAGGAAGTAAAGTAAGAAAAGAATATCTAATGATAAGTTTTCGTAGCAAGCATTAAAATATAAGTTAGAATATCCAAAATGTTAGTAATAATATGATAATTACGAATCTGTATTCGGTTTGTCAAGATATGCTTGTAGATGAAAGTTAGCTTTAGAAAAGTGAGGAAGTAAAGTAAGAAAAGAAGATGGAATTTCAGCTTTTAGAGTTACTAAAACTAAGAGATAAAAATTAGTTATAAACCTTTAGAAAAGTGAGGAAGTAAAGTAAGAAAAGAAGAAAGAATATCAGATTTAGAATTACTAAAACTAGATAAAAAGAAGTTATAGACATTTAGAAAAGTGAGGAAGTAAAGTAAGAAAAGAAGAAAGAATTTCAGATTTAGAATTACTAAAACTAGATAAAAAGAAGTTATAGACATTTAGAAAAGTGAGGAAGTAAAGTAAGAAAAGAATATCTAATGATAAGTTTTCGTAGCAAGCATTAAAATATAAGTTAGAATATCCAAAATGTTAGTAATAATATGATAATTACGAATCTGTATTCGGTTTGTCAAGATATGCTTGTAGATGAAAGTTAGCTTTAGAAAAGTGAGGAAGTAAAGTAAGAAAAGAATAAAGAATTTCAGATTTAGAATTACTAAAACTAAGAGATAAAAATTAGTTATAAACCTTTAGAAAAGTGAGGAAGTAAAGTAAGAAAAGAAGAAAGAATATCAGATTTAGAATTACTAAAACTAGATAAAAAGAAGTTATAGACATTTAGAAAAGTGAGGAAGTAAAGTAAGAAAAGAAGAAAGAATTTCAGATTTAGAATTACTAAAACTAGATAAAAAGAAGTTATAGACATTTAGAAAAGTGAGGAAGTAAAGTAAGAAAAGAATATCTAATGATAAGTTTTCGTAGCAAGCATTAAAATATAAGTTAGAATATCCAAAATGTTAGTAATAATATGATAATTACGAATCTGTATTCGGTTTGTCAAGATATGCTTGTAGATGAAAGTTAGCTTTAGAAAAGTGAGGAAGTAAAGTAAGAAAAGAAGATGGAATTTCAGCTTTTAGAGTTACTAAAACTAAGAGATAAAAATTAGTTATAAACCTTTAGAAAAGTGAGGAAGTAAAGTAAGAAAAGAAGAAAGAATATCAGATTTAGAATTACTAAAACTAGATAAAAAGAAGTTATAGACATTTAGAAAAGTGAGGAAGTAAAGTAAGAAAAGAAGAAAGAATTTCAGATTTAGAATTACTAAAACTAGATAAAAAGAAGTTATAGACATTTAGAAAAGTGAGGAAGTAAAGTAAGAAAAGAAGAAAGAATATCAGATTTAGAATTACTAAAACTAGATAAAAAGAAGTTATAGACATTTAGAAAAGTGAGGAAGTAAAGTAAGAAAAGAATATCTAATGATAAGTTTTCGTAGCAAGCATTAAAATATAAGTTAGAATATCCAAAATGTTAGTAATAATATGATAATTACGAATCTGTATTCGGTTTGTCAAGATATGCTTGTAGATGAAAGTTAGCTTTAGAAAAGTGAGGAAGTAAAGTAAGAAAAGAAGATGGAATTTCAGCTTTTAGAGTTACTAAAACTAAGAGATAAAAATTAGTTATAAACCTTTAGAAAAGTGAGGAAGTAAAGTAAGAAAAGAAGAAAGAATATCAGATTTAGAATTACTAAAACTAGATAAAAAGAAGTTATAGACATTTAGAAAAGTGAGGAAGTAAAGTAAGAAAAGAAGAAAGAATTTCAGATTTAGAATTACTAAAACTAGATAAAAAGAAGTTATAGACATTTAGAAAAGTGAGGAAGTAAAGTAAGAAAAGAAGAAAGAATATCAGATTTAGAATTACTAAAACTAGATAAAAAGAAGTTATAGACATTTAGAAAAGTGAGGAAGTAAAGTAAGAAAAGAATATCTAATGATAAGTTTTCGTAGCAAGCATTAAAATATAAGTTAGAATATCCAAAATGTTAGTAATAATATGATAATTACGAATCTGTATTCGGTTTGTCAAGATATGCTTGTAGATGAAAGTTAGCTTTAGAAAAGTGAGGAAGTAAAGTAAGAAAAGAAGATGGAATTTCAGCTTTTAGAGTTACTAAAACTAAGAGATAAAAATTAGTTATAAACCTTTAGAAAAGTGAGGAAGTAAAGTAAGAAAAGAAGAAAGAATATCAGATTTAGAATTACTAAAACTAGATAAAAAGAAGTTATAGACATTTAGAAAAGTGAGGAAGTAAAGTAAGAAAAGAAGAAAGAATTTCAGATTTAGAATTACTAAAACTAGATAAAAAGAAGTTATAGACATTTAGAAAAGTGAGGAAGTAAAGTAAGAAAAGAATATCTAATGATAAGTTTTCGTAGCAAGCATTAAAATATAAGTTAGAATATCCAAAATGTTAGTAATAATATGATAATTACGAATCTGTATTCGGTTTGTCAAGATATGCTTGTAGATGAAAGTTAGCTTTAGAAAAGTGAGGAAGTAAAGTAAGAAAAGAAGATGGAATTTCAGCTTTTAGAGTTACTAAAACTAAGAGATAAAAATTAGTTATAAACCTTTAGAAAAGTGAGGAAGTAAAGTAAGAAAAGAAGAAAGAATATCAGATTTAGAATTACTAAAACTAGATAAAAAGAAGTTATAGACATTTAGAAAAGTGAGGAAGTAAAGTAAGAAAAGAAGAAAGAATTTCAGATTTAGAATTACTAAAACTAGATAAAAAGAAGTTATAGACATTTAGAAAAGTGAGGAAGTAAAGTAAGAAAAGAATATCTAATGATAAGTTTTCGTAGCAAGCATTAAAATATAAGTTAGAATATCCAAAATGTTAGTAATAATATGATAATTACGAATCTGTATTCGGTTTGTCAAGATATGCTTGTAGATGAAAGTTAGCTTTAGAAAAGTGAGGAAGTAAAGTAAGAAAAGAAGATGGAATTTCAGCTTTTAGAGTTACTAAAACTAAGAGATAAAAATTAGTTATAAACCTTTAGAAAAGTGAGGAAGTAAAGTAAGAAAAGAAGAAAGAATATCAGATTTAGAATTACTAAAACTAGATAAAAAGAAGTTATAGACATTTAGAAAAGTGAGGAAGTAAAGTAAGAAAAGAAGAAAGAATTTCAGATTTAGAATTACTAAAACTAGATAAAAAGAAGTTATAGACATTTAGAAAAGTGAGGAAGTAAAGTAAGAAAAGAATATCTAATGATAAGTTTTCGTAGCAAGCATTAAAATATAAGTTAGAATATCCAAAATGTTAGTAATAATATGATAATTACGAATCTGTATTCGGTTTGTCAAGATATGCTTGTAGATGAAAGTTAGCTTTAGAAAAGTGAGGAAGTAAAGTAAGAAAAGAATAAAGAATTTCAGATTTAGAATTACTAAAACTAAGAGATAAAAATTAGTTATAAACCTTTAGAAAAGTGAGGAAGTAAAGTAAGAAAAGAAGAAAGAATATCAGATTTAGAATTACTAAAACTAGATAAAAAGAAGTTATAGACATTTAGAAAAGTGAGGAAGTAAAGTAAGAAAAGAAGAAAGAATTTCAGATTTAGAATTACTAAAACTAGATAAAAAGAAGTTATAGACATTTAGAAAAGTGAGGAAGTAAAGTAAGAAAAGAATATCTAATGATAAGTTTTCGTAGCAAGCATTAAAATATAAGTTAGAATATCCAAAATGTTAGTAATAATATGATAATTACGAATCTGTATTCGGTTTGTCAAGATATGCTTGTAGATGAAAGTTAGCTTTAGAAAAGTGAGGAAGTAAAGTAAGAAAAGAAGATGGAATTTCAGCTTTTAGAGTTACTAAAACTAAGAGATAAAAATTAGTTATAAACCTTTAGAAAAGTGAGGAAGTAAAGTAAGAAAAGAAGAAAGAATATCAGATTTAGAATTACTAAAACTAGATAAAAAGAAGTTATAGACATTTAGAAAAGTGAGGAAGTAAAGTAAGAAAAGAAGAAAGAATTTCAGATTTAGAATTACTAAAACTAGATAAAAAGAAGTTATAGACATTTAGAAAAGTGAGGAAGTAAAGTAAGAAAAGAATATCTAATGATAAGTTTTCGTAGCAAGCATTAAAATATAAGTTAGAATATCCAAAATGTTAGTAATAATATGATAATTACGAATCTGTATTCGGTTTGTCAAGATATGCTTGTAGATGAAAGTTAGCTTTAGAAAAGTGAGGAAGTAAAGTAAGAAAAGAAGATGGAATTTCAGCTTTTAGAGTTACTAAAACTAAGAGATAAAAATTAGTTATAAACCTTTAGAAAAGTGAGGAAGTAAAGTAAGAAAAGAAGAAAGAATATCAGATTTAGAATTACTAAAACTAGATAAAAAGAAGTTATAGACATTTAGAAAAGTGAGGAAGTAAAGTAAGAAAAGAAGAAAGAATTTCAGATTTAGAATTACTAAAACTAGATAAAAAGAAGTTATAGACATTTAGAAAAGTGAGGAAGTAAAGTAAGAAAAGAATATCTAATGATAAGTTTTCGTAGCAAGCATTAAAATATAAGTTAGAATATCCAAAATGTTAGTAATAATATGATAATTACGAATCTGTATTCGGTTTGTCAAGATATGCTTGTAGATGAAAGTTAGCTTTAGAAAAGTGAGGAAGTAAAGTAAGAAAAGAAGATGGAATTTCAGCTTTTAGAGTTACTAAAACTAAGAGATAAAAATTAGTTATAAACCTTTAGAAAAGTGAGGAAGTAAAGTAAGAAAAGAAGAAAGAATATCAGATTTAGAATTACTAAAACTAGATAAAAAGAAGTTATAGACATTTAGAAAAGTGAGGAAGTAAAGTAAGAAAAGAAGAAAGAATTTCAGATTTAGAATTACTAAAACTAGATAAAAAGAAGTTATAGACATTTAGAAAAGTGAGGAAGTAAAGTAAGAAAAGAATATCTAATGATAAGTTTTCGTAGCAAGCATTAAAATATAAGTTAGAATATCCAAAATGTTAGTAATAATATGATAATTACGAATCTGTATTCGGTTTGTCAAGATATGCTTGTAGATGAAAGTTAGCTTTAGAAAAGTGAGGAAGTAAAGTAAGAAAAGAAGATGGAATTTCAGCTTTTAGAGTTACTAAAACTAAGAGATAAAAATTAGTTATAAACCTTTAGAAAAGTGAGGAAGTAAAGTAAGAAAAGAAGAAAGAATATCAGATTTAGAATTACTAAAACTAGATAAAAAGAAGTTATAGACATTTAGAAAAGTGAGGAAGTAAAGTAAGAAAAGAAGAAAGAATTTCAGATTTAGAATTACTAAAACTAGATAAAAAGAAGTTATAGACATTTAGAAAAGTGAGGAAGTAAAGTAAGAAAAGAATATCTAATGATAAGTTTTCGTAGCAAGCATTAAAATATAAGTTAGAATATCCAAAATGTTAGTAATAATATGATAATTACGAATCTGTATTCGGTTTGTCAAGATATGCTTGTAGATGAAAGTTAGCTTTAGAAAAGTGAGGAAGTAAAGTAAGAAAAGAAGATGGAATTTCAGCTTTTAGAGTTACTAAAACTAAGAGATAAAAATTAGTTATAAACCTTTAGAAAAGTGAGGAAGTAAAGTAAGAAAAGAAGAAAGAATATCAGATTTAGAATTACTAAAACTAGATAAAAAGAAGTTATAGACATTTAGAAAAGTGAGGAAGTAAAGTAAGAAAAGAAGAAAGAATTTCAGATTTAGAATTACTAAAACTAGATAAAAAGAAGTTATAGACATTTAGAAAAGTGAGGAAGTAAAGTAAGAAAAGAATATCTAATGATAAGTTTTCGTAGCAAGCATTAAAATATAAGTTAGAATATCCAAAATGTTAGTAATAATATGATAATTACGAATCTGTATTCGGTTTGTCAAGATATGCTTGTAGATGAAAGTTAGCTTTAGAAAAGTGAGGAAGTAAAGTAAGAAAAGAAGATGGAATTTCAGCTTTTAGAGTTACTAAAACTAAGAGATAAAAATTAGTTATAAACCTTTAGAAAAGTGAGGAAGTAAAGTAAGAAAAGAAGAAAGAATATCAGATTTAGAATTACTAAAACTAGATAAAAAGAAGTTATAGACATTTAGAAAAGTGAGGAAGTAAAGTAAGAAAAGAAGAAAGAATTTCAGATTTAGAATTACTAAAACTAGATAAAAAGAAGTTATAGACATTTAGAAAAGTGAGGAAGTAAAGTAAGAAAAGAATATCTAATGATAAGTTTTCGTAGCAAGCATTAAAATATAAGTTAGAATATCCAAAATGTTAGTAATAATATGATAATTACGAATCTGTATTCGGTTTGTCAAGATATGCTTGTAGATGAAAGTTAGCTTTAGAAAAGTGAGGAAGTAAAGTAAGAAAAGAAGATGGAATTTCAGCTTTTAGAGTTACTAAAACTAAGAGATAAAAATTAGTTATAAACCTTTAGAAAAGTGAGGAAGTAAAGTAAGAAAAGAAGAAAGAATATCAGATTTAGAATTACTAAAACTAGATAAAAAGAAGTTATAGACATTTAGAAAAGTGAGGAAGTAAAGTAAGAAAAGAAGAAAGAATTTCAGATTTAGAATTACTAAAACTAGATAAAAAGAAGTTATAGACATTTAGAAAAGTGAGGAAGTAAAGTAAGAAAAGAATATCTAATGATAAGTTTTCGTAGCAAGCATTAAAATATAAGTTAGAATATCCAAAATGTTAGTAATAATATGATAATTACGAATCTGTATTCGGTTTGTCAAGATATGCTTGTAGATGAAAGTTAGCTTTAGAAAAGTGAGGAAGTAAAGTAAGAAAAGAAGATGGAATTTCAGCTTTTAGAGTTACTAAAACTAAGAGATAAAAATTAGTTATAAACCTTTAGAAAAGTGAGGAAGTAAAGTAAGAAAAGAAGAAAGAATATCAGATTTAGAATTACTAAAACTAGATAAAAAGAAGTTATAGACATTTAGAAAAGTGAGGAAGTAAAGTAAGAAAAGAAGAAAGAATTTCAGATTTAGAATTACTAAAACTAGATAAAAAGAAGTTATAGACATTTAGAAAAGTGAGGAAGTAAAGTAAGAAAAGAATATCTAATGATAAGTTTTCGTAGCAAGCATTAAAATATAAGTTAGAATATCCAAAATGTTAGTAATAATATGATAATTACGAATCTGTATTCGGTTTGTCAAGATATGCTTGTAGATGAAAGTTAGCTTTAGAAAAGTGAGGAAGTAAAGTAAGAAAAGAAGATGGAATTTCAGCTTTTAGAGTTACTAAAACTAAGAGATAAAAATTAGTTATAAACCTTTAGAAAAGTGAGGAAGTAAAGTAAGAAAAGAAGAAAGAATATCAGATTTAGAATTACTAAAACTAGATAAAAAGAAGTTATAGACATTTAGAAAAGTGAGGAAGTAAAGTAAGAAAAGAAGAAAGAATTTCAGATTTAGAATTACTAAAACTAGATAAAAAGAAGTTATAGACATTTAGAAAAGTGAGGAAGTAAAGTAAGAAAAGAATATCTAATGATAAGTTTTCGTAGCAAGCATTAAAATATAAGTTAGAATATCCAAAATGTTAGTAATAATATGATAATTACGAATCTGTATTCGGTTTGTCAAGATATGCTTGTAGATGAAAGTTAGCTTTAGAAAAGTGAGGAAGTAAAGTAAGAAAAGAAGATGGAATTTCAGCTTTTAGAGTTACTAAAACTAAGAGATAAAAATTAGTTATAAACCTTTAGAAAAGTGAGGAAGTAAAGTAAGAAAAGAAGAAAGAATATCAGATTTAGAATTACTAAAACTAGATAAAAAGAAGTTATAGACATTTAGAAAAGTGAGGAAGTAAAGTAAGAAAAGAAGAAAGAATTTCAATTTTGGAATTACTAAAACTAGATAAAAAGAAGTTATAGACATTTAGAAAAGTGAGGAAGTAAAGTAAGAAAAGAATATCTAATGATAAGTTTTCGTAGCAAGCATTAAAATATAAGTTAGAATATCCAAAATGTTAGTAATAATATGATAATTACGAATCTGTATTCGGTTTGTCAAGATATGCTTGTAGATGAAAGTTAGCTTTAGAAAAGTGAGGAAGTAAAGTAAGAAAAGAAGATGGAATTTCAGCTTTTAGAGTTACTAAAACTAAGAGATAAAAATTAGTTATAAACCTTTAGAAAAGTGAGGAAGTAAAGTAAGAAAAGAAGAAAGAATATCAGATTTAGAATTACTAAAACTAGATAAAAAGAAGTTATAGACATTTAGAAAAGTGAGGAAGTAAAGTAAGAAAAGAAGAAAGAATTTCAGATTTAGAATTACTAAAACTAGATAAAAAGAAGTTATAGACATTTAGAAAAGTGAGGAAGTAAAGTAAGAAAAGAATATCTAATGATAAGTTTTCGTAGCAAGCATTAAAATATAAGTTAGAATATCCAAAATGTTAGTAATAATATGATAATTACGAATCTGTATTCGGTTTGTCAAGATATGCTTGTAGATGAAAGTTAGCTTTAGAAAAGTGAGGAAGTAAAGTAAGAAAAGAAGATGGAATTTCAGCTTTTAGAGTTACTAAAACTAAGAGATAAAAATTAGTTATAAACCTTTAGAAAAGTGAGGAAGTAAAGTAAGAAAAGAAGAAAGAATATCAGATTTAGAATTACTAAAACTAGATAAAAAGAAGTTATAGACATTTAGAAAAGTGAGGAAGTAAAGTAAGAAAAGAAGAAAGAATTTCAATTTTGGAATTACTAAAACTAGATAAAAAGAAGTTATAGACATTTAGAAAAGTGAGGAAGTAAAGTAAGAAAAGAATATCTAATGATAAGTTTTCGTAGCAAGCATTAAAATATAAGTTAGAATATCCAAAATGTTAGTAATAATATGATAATTACGAATCTGTATTCGGTTTGTCAAGATATGCTTGTAGATGAAAGTTAGCTTTAGAAAAGTGAGGAAGTAAAGTAAGAAAAGAAGATGGAATTTCAGCTTTTAGAGTTACTAAAACTAAGAGATAAAAATTAGTTATAAACCTTTAGAAAAGTGAGGAAGTAAAGTAAGAAAAGAAGAAAGAATATCAGATTTAGAATTACTAAAACTAGATAAAAAGAAGTTATAGACATTTAGAAAAGTGAGGAAGTAAAGTAAGAAAAGAAGAAAGAATTTCAGATTTAGAATTACTAAAACTAGATAAAAAGAAGTTATAGACATTTAGAAAAGTGAGGAAGTAAAGTAAGAAAAGAATATCTAATGATAAGTTTTCGTAGCAAGCATTAAAATATAAGTTAGAATATCCAAAATGTTAGTAATAATATGATAATTACGAATCTGTATTCGGTTTGTCAAGATATGCTTGTAGATGAAAGTTAGCTTTAGAAAAGTGAGGAAGTAAAGTAAGAAAAGAAGATGGAATTTCAGCTTTTAGAGTTACTAAAACTAAGAGATAAAAATTAGTTATAAACCTTTAGAAAAGTGAGGAAGTAAAGTAAGAAAAGAAGAAAGAATATCAGATTTAGAATTACTAAAACTAGATAAAAAGAAGTTATAGACATTTAGAAAAGTGAGGAAGTAAAGTAAGAAAAGAAGAAAGAATTTCAATTTTGGAATTACTAAAACTAGATAAAAAGAAGTTATAGACATTTAGAAAAGTGAGGAAGTAAAGTAAGAAAAGAATATCTAATGATAAGTTTTCGTAGCAAGCATTAAAATATAAGTTAGAATATCCAAAATGTTAGTAATAATATGATAATTACGAATCTGTATTCGGTTTGTCAAGATATGCTTGTAGATGAAAGTTAGCTTTAGAAAAGTGAGGAAGTAAAGTAAGAAAAGAAGATGGAATTTCAGCTTTTAGAGTTACTAAAACTAAGAGATAAAAATTAGTTATAAACCTTTAGAAAAGTGAGGAAGTAAAGTAAGAAAAGAAGAAAGAATATCAGATTTAGAATTACTAAAACTAGATAAAAAGAAGTTATAGACATTTAGAAAAGTGAGGAAGTAAAGTAAGAAAAGAAGAAAGAATTTCAGATTTAGAATTACTAAAACTAGATAAAAAGAAGTTATAGACATTTAGAAAAGTGAGGAAGTAAAGTAAGAAAAGAATATCTAATGATAAGTTTTCGTAGCAAGCATTAAAATATAAGTTAGAATATCCAAAATGTTAGTAATAATATGATAATTACGAATCTGTATTCGGTTTGTCAAGATATGCTTGTAGATGAAAGTTAGCTTTAGAAAAGTGAGGAAGTAAAGTAAGAAAAGAAGATGGAATTTCAGCTTTTAGAGTTACTAAAACTAAGAGATAAAAATTAGTTATAAACCTTTAGAAAAGTGAGGAAGTAAAGTAAGAAAAGAAGAAAGAATATCAGATTTAGAATTACTAAAACTAGATAAAAAGAAGTTATAGACATTTAGAAAAGTGAGGAAGTAAAGTAAGAAAAGAAGAAAGAATTTCAGATTTAGAATTACTAAAACTAGATAAAAAGAAGTTATAGACATTTAGAAAAGTGAGGAAGTAAAGTAAGAAAAGAATATCTAATGATAAGTTTTCGTAGCAAGCATTAAAATATAAGTTAGAATATCCAAAATGTTAGTAATAATATGATAATTACGAATCTGTATTCGGTTTGTCAAGATATGCTTGTAGATGAAAGTTAGCTTTAGAAAAGTGAGGAAGTAAAGTAAGAAAAGAAGATGGAATTTCAGCTTTTAGAGTTACTAAAACTAAGAGATAAAAATTAGTTATAAACCTTTAGAAAAGTGAGGAAGTAAAGTAAGAAAAGAAGAAAGAATATCAGATTTAGAATTACTAAAACTAGATAAAAAGAAGTTATAGACATTTAGAAAAGTGAGGAAGTAAAGTAAGAAAAGAAGAAAGAATTTCAATTTTGGAATTACTAAAACTAGATAAAAAGAAGTTATAGACATTTAGAAAAGTGAGGAAGTAAAGTAAGAAAAGAATATCTAATGATAAGTTTTCGTAGCAAGCATTAAAATATAAGTTAGAATATCCAAAATGTTAGTAATAATATGATAATTACGAATCTGTATTCGGTTTGTCAAGATATGCTTGTAGATGAAAGTTAGCTTTAGAAAAGTGAGGAAGTAAAGTAAGAAAAGAAGATGGAATTTCAGCTTTTAGAGTTACTAAAACTAAGAGATAAAAATTAGTTATAAACCTTTAGAAAAGTGAGGAAGTAAAGTAAGAAAAGAAGAAAGAATATCAGATTTAGAATTACTAAAACTAGATAAAAAGAAGTTATAGACATTTAGAAAAGTGAGGAAGTAAAGTAAGAAAAGAAGAAAGAATTTCAGATTTAGAATTACTAAAACTAGATAAAAAGAAGTTATAGACATTTAGAAAAGTGAGGAAGTAAAGTAAGAAAAGAATATCTAATGATAAGTTTTCGTAGCAAGCATTAAAATATAAGTTAGAATATCCAAAATGTTAGTAATAATATGATAATTACGAATCTGTATTCGGTTTGTCAAGATATGCTTGTAGATGAAAGTTAGCTTTAGAAAAGTGAGGAAGTAAAGTAAGAAAAGAAGATGGAATTTCAGCTTTTAGAGTTACTAAAACTAAGAGATAAAAATTAGTTATAAACCTTTAGAAAAGTGAGGAAGTAAAGTAAGAAAAGAAGAAAGAATATCAGATTTAGAATTACTAAAACTAGATAAAAAGAAGTTATAGACATTTAGAAAAGTGAGGAAGTAAAGTAAGAAAAGAAGAAAGAATTTCAATTTTGGAATTACTAAAACTAGATAAAAAGAAGTTATAGACATTTAGAAAAGTGAGGAAGTAAAGTAAGAAAAGAATATCTAATGATAAGTTTTCGTAGCAAGCATTAAAATATAAGTTAGAATATCCAAAATGTTAGTAATAATATGATAATTACGAATCTGTATTCGGTTTGTCAAGATATGCTTGTAGATGAAAGTTAGCTTTAGAAAAGTGAGGAAGTAAAGTAAGAAAAGAAGATGGAATTTCAGCTTTTAGAGTTACTAAAACTAAGAGATAAAAATTAGTTATAAACCTTTAGAAAAGTGAGGAAGTAAAGTAAGAAAAGAAGAAAGAATATCAGATTTAGAATTACTAAAACTAGATAAAAAGAAGTTATAGACATTTAGAAAAGTGAGGAAGTAAAGTAAGAAAAGAAGAAAGAATTTCAGATTTAGAATTACTAAAACTAGATAAAAAGAAGTTATAGACATTTAGAAAAGTGAGGAAGTAAAGTAAGAAAAGAATATCTAATGATAAGTTTTCGTAGCAAGCATTAAAATATAAGTTAGAATATCCAAAATGTTAGTAATAATATGATAATTACGAATCTGTATTCGGTTTGTCAAGATATGCTTGTAGATGAAAGTTAGCTTTAGAAAAGTGAGGAAGTAAAGTAAGAAAAGAAGATGGAATTTCAGCTTTTAGAGTTACTAAAACTAAGAGATAAAAATTAGTTATAAACCTTTAGAAAAGTGAGGAAGTAAAGTAAGAAAAGAAGAAAGAATATCAGATTTAGAATTACTAAAACTAGATAAAAAGAAGTTATAGACATTTAGAAAAGTGAGGAAGTAAAGTAAGAAAAGAAGAAAGAATTTCAGATTTAGAATTACTAAAACTAGATAAAAAGAAGTTATAGACATTTAGAAAAGTGAGGAAGTAAAGTAAGAAAAGAATATCTAATGATAAGTTTTCGTAGCAAGCATTAAAATATAAGTTAGAATATCCAAAATGTTAGTAATAATATGATAATTACGAATCTGTATTCGGTTTGTCAAGATATGCTTGTAGATGAAAGTTAGCTTTAGAAAAGTGAGGAAGTAAAGTAAGAAAAGAAGATGGAATTTCAGCTTTTAGAGTTACTAAAACTAAGAGATAAAAATTAGTTATAAACCTTTAGAAAAGTGAGGAAGTAAAGTAAGAAAAGAAGAAAGAATATCAGATTTAGAATTACTAAAACTAGATAAAAAGAAGTTATAGACATTTAGAAAAGTGAGGAAGTAAAGTAAGAAAAGAAGAAAGAATTTCAATTTTGGAATTACTAAAACTAGATAAAAAGAAGTTATAGACATTTAGAAAAGTGAGGAAGTAAAGTAAGAAAAGAATATCTAATGATAAGTTTTCGTAGCAAGCATTAAAATATAAGTTAGAATATCCAAAATGTTAGTAATAATATGATAATTACGAATCTGTATTCGGTTTGTCAAGATATGCTTGTAGATGAAAGTTAGCTTTAGAAAAGTGAGGAAGTAAAGTAAGAAAAGAAGATGGAATTTCAGCTTTTAGAGTTACTAAAACTAAGAGATAAAAATTAGTTATAAACCTTTAGAAAAGTGAGGAAGTAAAGTAAGAAAAGAAGAAAGAATATCAGATTTAGAATTACTAAAACTAGATAAAAAGAAGTTATAGACATTTAGAAAAGTGAGGAAGTAAAGTAAGAAAAGAAGAAAGAATTTCAGATTTAGAATTACTAAAACTAGATAAAAAGAAGTTATAGACATTTAGAAAAGTGAGGAAGTAAAGTAAGAAAAGAATATCTAATGATAAGTTTTCGTAGCAAGCATTAAAATATAAGTTAGAATATCCAAAATGTTAGTAATAATATGATAATTACGAATCTGTATTCGGTTTGTCAAGATATGCTTGTAGATGAAAGTTAGCTTTAGAAAAGTGAGGAAGTAAAGTAAGAAAAGAATAAAGAATTTCAGATTTAGAATTACTAAAACTAAGAGATAAAAATTAGTTATAAACCTTTAGAAAAGTGAGGAAGTAAAGTAAGAAAAGAAGAAAGAATATCAGATTTAGAATTACTAAAACTAGATAAAAAGAAGTTATAGACATTTAGAAAAGTGAGGAAGTAAAGTAAGAAAAGAAGAAAGAATTTCAGATTTAGAATTACTAAAACTAGATAAAAAGAAGTTATAGACATTTAGAAAAGTGAGGAAGTAAAGTAAGAAAAGAATATCTAATGATAAGTTTTCGTAGCAAGCATTAAAATATAAGTTAGAATATCCAAAATGTTAGTAATAATATGATAATTACGAATCTGTATTCGGTTTGTCAAGATATGCTTGTAGATGAAAGTTAGCTTTAGAAAAGTGAGGAAGTAAAGTAAGAAAAGAAGATGGAATTTCAGCTTTTAGAGTTACTAAAACTAAGAGATAAAAATTAGTTATAAACCTTTAGAAAAGTGAGGAAGTAAAGTAAGAAAAGAAGAAAGAATATCAGATTTAGAATTACTAAAACTAGATAAAAAGAAGTTATAGACATTTAGAAAAGTGAGGAAGTAAAGTAAGAAAAGAAGAAAGAATTTCAGATTTAGAATTACTAAAACTAGATAAAAAGAAGTTATAGACATTTAGAAAAGTGAGGAAGTAAAGTAAGAAAAGAATATCTAATGATAAGTTTTCGTAGCAAGCATTAAAATATAAGTTAGAATATCCAAAATGTTAGTAATAATATGATAATTACGAATCTGTATTCGGTTTGTCAAGATATGCTTGTAGATGAAAGTTAGCTTTAGAAAAGTGAGGAAGTAAAGTAAGAAAAGAATAAAGAATTTCAGATTTAGAATTACTAAAACTAAGAGATAAAAATTAGTTATAAACCTTTAGAAAAGTGAGGAAGTAAAGTAAGAAAAGAAGAAAGAATATCAGATTTAGAATTACTAAAACTAGATAAAAAGAAGTTATAGACATTTAGAAAAGTGAGGAAGTAAAGTAAGAAAAGAAGAAAGAATTTCAATTTTGGAATTACTAAAACTAGATAAAAAGAAGTTATAGACATTTAGAAAAGTGAGGAAGTAAAGTAAGAAAAGAATATCTAATGATAAGTTTTCGTAGCAAGCATTAAAATATAAGTTAGAATATCCAAAATGTTAGTAATAATATGATAATTACGAATCTGTATTCGGTTTGTCAAGATATGCTTGTAGATGAAAGTTAGCTTTAGAAAAGTGAGGAAGTAAAGTAAGAAAAGAAGATGGAATTTCAGCTTTTAGAGTTACTAAAACTAAGAGATAAAAATTAGTTATAAACCTTTAGAAAAGTGAGGAAGTAAAGTAAGAAAAGAAGAAAGAATATCAGATTTAGAATTACTAAAACTAGATAAAAAGAAGTTATAGACATTTAGAAAAGTGAGGAAGTAAAGTAAGAAAAGAAGAAAGAATTTCAGATTTAGAATTACTAAAACTAGATAAAAAGAAGTTATAGACATTTAGAAAAGTGAGGAAGTAAAGTAAGAAAAGAATATCTAATGATAAGTTTTCGTAGCAAGCATTAAAATATAAGTTAGAATATCCAAAATGTTAGTAATAATATGATAATTACGAATCTGTATTCGGTTTGTCAAGATATGCTTGTAGATGAAAGTTAGCTTTAGAAAAGTGAGGAAGTAAAGTAAGAAAAGAATAAAGAATTTCAGATTTAGAATTACTAAAACTAAGAGATAAAAATTAGTTATAAGTATTTAGAAAAGTGAGGAAGTAAAGTAAGAAAAGAAGAAAGAATTTCAATTTTGGAATTACTAAAACTAGATAAAAAGAAGTTATAGACATTTAGAAAAGTGAGGAAGTAAAGTAAGAAAAGAATATCTAATGATAAGTTTTCGTAGCAAGCATTAAAATATAAGTTAGAATATCCAAAATGTTAGTAATAATATGATAATTACGAATCTGTATTCGGTTTGTCAAGATATGCTTGTAGATGAAAGTTAGCTTTAGAAAAGTGAGGAAGTAAAGTAAGAAAAGAAGATGGAATTTCAGCTTTTAGAGTTACTAAAACTAAGAGATAAAAATTAGTTATAAACCTTTAGAAAAGTGAGGAAGTAAAGTAAGAAAAGAAGAAAGAATATCAGATTTAGAATTACTAAAACTAGATAAAAAGAAGTTATAGACATTTAGAAAAGTGAGGAAGTAAAGTAAGAAAAGAAGAAAGAATTTCAGATTTTTAGAATTACTAAAACTAGATAAAAAGAAGTTATAGACATTTAGAAAAGTGAGGAAGTAAAGTAAGAAAAGAATATCTAATGATAAGTTTTCGTAGCAAGCATTAAAATATAAGTTAGAATATCCAAAATGTTAGTAATAATATGATAATTACGAATCTGTATTCGGTTTGTCAAGATATGCTTGTAGATGAAAGTTAGCTTTAGAAAAGTGAGGAAGTAAAGTAAGAAAAGAAGATGGAATTTCAGCTTTTAGAGTTACTAAAACTAAGAGATAAAAATTAGTTATAAGTATTTAGAAAAGTGAGGAAGTAAAGTAAGAAAAGAAGAAAGAATTTCAATTTTGGAATTACTAAAACTAGATAAAAAGAAGTTATAGACATTTAGAAAAGTGAGGAAGTAAAGTAAGAAAAGAATATCTAATGATAAGTTTTCGTAGCAAGCATTAAAATATAAGTTAGAATATCCAAAATGTTAGTAATAATATGATAATTACGAATCTGTATTCGGTTTGTCAAGATATGCTTGTAGATGAAAGTTAGCTTTAGAAAAGTGAGGAAGTAAAGTAAGAAAAGAAGATGGAATTTCAGCTTTTAGAGTTACTAAAACTAAGAGATAAAAATTAGTTATAAACCTTTAGAAAAGTGAGGAAGTAAAGTAAGAAAAGAAGAAAGAATATCAGATTTAGAATTACTAAAACTAGATAAAAAGAAGTTATAGACATTTAGAAAAGTGAGGAAGTAAAGTAAGAAAAGAAGAAAGAATTTCAATTTTGGAATTACTAAAACTAGATAAAAAGAAGTTATAGACATTTAGAAAAGTGAGGAAGTAAAGTAAGAAAAGAATATCTAATGATAAGTTTTCGTAGCAAGCATTAAAATATAAGTTAGAATATCCAAAATGTTAGTAATAATATGATAATTACGAATCTGTATTCGGTTTGTCAAGATATGCTTGTAGATGAAAGTTAGCTTTAGAAAAGTGAGGAAGTAAAGTAAGAAAAGAAGATGGAATTTCAGCTTTTAGAGTTACTAAAACTAAGAGATAAAAATTAGTTATAAGTATTTAGAAAAGTGAGGAAGTAAAGTAAGAAAAGAAGAAAGAATTTCAATTTTGGAATTACTAAAACTAGATAAAAAGAAGTTATAGACATTTAGAAAAGTGAGGAAGTAAAGTAAGAAAAGAATATCTAATGATAAGTTTTCGTAGCAAGCATTAAAATATAAGTTAGAATATCCAAAATGTTAGTAATAATATGATAATTACGAATCTGTATTCGGTTTGTCAAGATATGCTTGTAGATGAAAGTTAGCTTTAGAAAAGTGAGGAAGTAAAGTAAGAAAAGAAGATGGAATTTCAGCTTTTAGAGTTACTAAAACTAAGAGATAAAAATTAGTTATAAGTATTTAGAAAAGTGAGGAAGTAAAGTAAGAAAAGAAGAAAGAATTTCAATTTTGGAATTACTAAAACTAGATAAAAAGAAGTTATAGACATTTAGAAAAGTGAGGAAGTAAAGTAAGAAAAGAATATCTAATGATAAGTTTTCGTAGCAAGCATTAAAATATAAGTTAGAATATCCAAAATGTTAGTAATAATATGATAATTACGAATCTGTATTCGGTTTGTCAAGATATGCTTGTAGATGAAAGTTAGCTTTAGAAAAGTGAGGAAGTAAAGTAAGAAAAGAAGATGGAATTTCAGCTTTTAGAGTTACTAAAACTAAGAGATAAAAATTAGTTATAAGTATTTAGAAAAGTGAGGAAGTAAAGTAAGAAAAGAAGAAAGAATTTCAATTTTGGAATTACTAAAACTAGATAAAAAGAAGTTATAGACATTTAGAAAAGTGAGGAAGTAAAGTAAGAAAAGAATATCTAATGATAAGTTTTCGTAGCAAGCATTAAAATATAAGTTAGAATATCCAAAATGTTAGTAATAATATGATAATTACGAATCTGTATTCGGTTTGTCAAGATATGCTTGTAGATGAAAGTTAGCTTTAGAAAAGTGAGGAAGTAAAGTAAGAAAAGAAGATGGAATTTCAGCTTTTAGAGTTACTAAAACTAAGAGATAAAAATTAGTTATAAGTATTTAGAAAAGTGAGGAAGTAAAGTAAGAAAAGAAGAAAGAATTTCAATTTTGGAATTACTAAAACTAGATAAAAAGAAGTTATAGACATTTAGAAAAGTGAGGAAGTAAAGTAAGAAAAGAATATCTAATGATAAGTTTTCGTAGCAAGCATTAAAATATAAGTTAGAATATCCAAAATGTTAGTAATAATATGATAATTACGAATCTGTATTCGGTTTGTCAAGATATGCTTGTAGATGAAAGTTAGCTTTAGAAAAGTGAGGAAGTAAAGTAAGAAAAGAAGATGGAATTTCAGCTTTTAGAGTTACTAAAACTAAGAGATAAAAATTAGTTATAAGTATTTAGAAAAGTGAGGAAGTAAAGTAAGAAAAGAAGAAAGAATTTCAATTTTGGAATTACTAAAACTAGATAAAAAGAAGTTATAGACATTTAGAAAAGTGAGGAAGTAAAGTAAGAAAAGAATATCTAATGATAAGTTTTCGTAGCAAGCATTAAAATATAAGTTAGAATATCCAAAATGTTAGTAATAATATGATAATTACGAATCTGTATTCGGTTTGTCAAGATATGCTTGTAGATGAAAGTTAGCTTTAGAAAAGTGAGGAAGTAAAGTAAGAAAAGAAGATGGAATTTCAGCTTTTAGAGTTACTAAAACTAAGAGATAAAAATTAGTTATAAGTATTTAGAAAAGTGAGGAAGTAAAGTAAGAAAAGAAGAAAGAATTTCAATTTTGGAATTACTAAAACTAGATAAAAAGAAGTTATAGACATTTAGAAAAGTGAGGAAGTAAAGTAAGAAAAGAATATCTAATGATAAGTTTTCGTAGCAAGCATTAAAATATAAGTTAGAATATCCAAAATGTTAGTAATAATATGATAATTACGAATCTGTATTCGGTTTGTCAAGATATGCTTGTAGATGAAAGTTAGCTTTAGAAAAGTGAGGAAGTAAAGTAAGAAAAGAAGATGGAATTTCAGCTTTTAGAGTTACTAAAACTAAGAGATAAAAATTAGTTATAAGTATTTAGAAAAGTGAGGAAGTAAAGTAAGAAAAGAAGAAAGAATTTCAATTTTGGAATTACTAAAACTAGATAAAAAGAAGTTATAGACATTTAGAAAAGTGAGGAAGTAAAGTAAGAAAAGAATATCTAATGATAAGTTTTCGTAGCAAGCATTAAAATATAAGTTAGAATATCCAAAATGTTAGTAATAATATGATAATTACGAATCTGTATTCGGTTTGTCAAGATATGCTTGTAGATGAAAGTTAGCTTTAGAAAAGTGAGGAAGTAAAGTAAGAAAAGAAGATGGAATTTCAGCTTTTAGAGTTACTAAAACTAAGAGATAAAAATTAGTTATAAGTATTTAGAAAAGTGAGGAAGTAAAGTAAGAAAAGAAGAAAGAATTTCAATTTTGGAATTACTAAAACTAGATAAAAAGAAGTTATAGACATTTAGAAAAGTGAGGAAGTAAAGTAAGAAAAGAATATCTAATGATAAGTTTTCGTAGCAAGCATTAAAATATAAGTTAGAATATCCAAAATGTTAGTAATAATATGATAATTACGAATCTGTATTCGGTTTGTCAAGATATGCTTGTAGATGAAAGTTAGCTTTAGAAAAGTGAGGAAGTAAAGTAAGAAAAGAAGATGGAATTTCAGCTTTTAGAGTTACTAAAACTAAGAGATAAAAATTAGTTATAAGTATTTAGAAAAGTGAGGAAGTAAAGTAAGAAAAGAAGAAAGAATTTCAATTTTGGAATTACTAAAACTAGATAAAAAGAAGTTATAGACATTTAGAAAAGTGAGGAAGTAAAGTAAGAAAAGAATATCTAATGATAAGTTTTCGTAGCAAGCATTAAAATATAAGTTAGAATATCCAAAATGTTAGTAATAATATGATAATTACGAATCTGTATTCGGTTTGTCAAGATATGCTTGTAGATGAAAGTTAGCTTTAGAAAAGTGAGGAAGTAAAGTAAGAAAAGAAGATGGAATTTCAGCTTTTAGAGTTACTAAAACTAAGAGATAAAAATTAGTTATAAACCTTTAGAAAAGTGAGGAAGTAAAGTAAGAAAAGAAGAAAGAATATCAGATTTAGAATTACTAAAACTAGATAAAAAGAAGTTATAGACATTTAGAAAAGTGAGGAAGTAAAGTAAGAAAAGAAGAAAGAATTTCAATTTTGGAATTACTAAAACTAGATAAAAAGAAGTTATAGACATTTAGAAAAGTGAGGAAGTAAAGTAAGAAAAGAATATCTAATGATAAGTTTTCGTAGCAAGCATTAAAATATAAGTTAGAATATCCAAAATGTTAGTAATAATATGATAATTACGAATCTGTATTCGGTTTGTCAAGATATGCTTGTAGATGAAAGTTAGCTTTAGAAAAGTGAGGAAGTAAAGTAAGAAAAGAAGATGGAATTTCAGCTTTTAGAGTTACTAAAACTAAGAGATAAAAATTAGTTATAAGTATTTAGAAAAGTGAGGAAGTAAAGTAAGAAAAGAAGAAAGAATTTCAATTTTGGAATTACTAAAACTAGATAAAAAGAAGTTATAGACATTTAGAAAAGTGAGGAAGTAAAGTAAGAAAAGAATATCTAATGATAAGTTTTCGTAGCAAGCATTAAAATATAAGTTAGAATATCCAAAATGTTAGTAATAATATGATAATTACGAATCTGTATTCGGTTTGTCAAGATATGCTTGTAGATGAAAGTTAGCTTTAGAAAAGTGAGGAAGTAAAGTAAGAAAAGAAGATGGAATTTCAGCTTTTAGAGTTACTAAAACTAAGAGATAAAAATTAGTTATAAACCTTTAGAAAAGTGAGGAAGTAAAGTAAGAAAAGAAGAAAGAATATCAGATTTAGAATTACTAAAACTAGATAAAAAGAAGTTATAGAAAAGTGAGGAAGTAAAGTTAGAAAACATTTAGAAAAGTGAGGAAGTAAAGTAAGAAAAGAAGAAAGAATTTCAATTTTGGAATTACTAAAACTAGATAAAAAGAAGTTATAGACATTTAGAAAAGTGAGGAAGTAAAGTAAGAAAAGAATATCTAATGATAAGTTTTCGTAGCAAGCATTAAAATATAAGTTAGAATATCCAAAATGTTAGTAATAATATGATAATTACGAATCTGTATTCGGTTTGTCAAGATATGCTTGTAGATGAAAGTTAGCTTTAGAAAAGTGAGGAAGTAAAGTAAGAAAAGAAGATGGAATTTCAGCTTTTAGAGTTACTAAAACTAAGAGATAAAAATTAGTTATAAGTATTTAGAAAAGTGAGGAAGTAAAGTAAGAAAAGAAGAAAGAATTTCAATTTTGGAATTACTAAAACTAGATAAAAAGAAGTTATAGACATTTAGAAAAGTGAGGAAGTAAAGTAAGAAAAGAATATCTAATGATAAGTTTTCGTAGCAAGCATTAAAATATAAGTTAGAATATCCAAAATGTTAGTAATAATATGATAATTACGAATCTGTATTCGGTTTGTCAAGATATGCTTGTAGATGAAAGTTAGCTTTAGAAAAGTGAGGAAGTAAAGTAAGAAAAGAAGATGGAATTTCAGCTTTTAGAGTTACTAAAACTAAGAGATAAAAATTAGTTATAAGTATTTAGAAAAGTGAGGAAGTAAAGTAAGAAAAGAAGAAAGAATTTCAATTTTGGAATTACTAAAACTAGATAAAAAGAAGTTATAGACATTTAGAAAAGTGAGGAAGTAAAGTAAGAAAAGAATATCTAATGATAAGTTTTCGTAGCAAGCATTAAAATATAAGTTAGAATATCCAAAATGTTAGTAATAATATGATAATTACGAATCTGTATTCGGTTTGTCAAGATATGCTTGTAGATGAAAGTTAGCTTTAGAAAAGTGAGGAAGTAAAGTAAGAAAAGAAGATGGAATTTCAGCTTTTAGAGTTACTAAAACTAAGAGATAAAAATTAGTTATAAACCTTTAGAAAAGTGAGGAAGTAAAGTAAGAAAAGAAGAAAGAATATCAGATTTAGAATTACTAAAACTAGATAAAAAGAAGTTATAGACATTTAGAAAAGTGAGGAAGTAAAGTAAGAAAAGAAGAAAGAATTTCAATTTTGGAATTACTAAAACTAGATAAAAAGAAGTTATAGACATTTAGAAAAGTGAGGAAGTAAAGTAAGAAAAGAATATCTAATGATAAGTTTTCGTAGCAAGCATTAAAATATAAGTTAGAATATCCAAAATGTTAGTAATAATATGATAATTACGAATCTGTATTCGGTTTGTCAAGATATGCTTGTAGATGAAAGTTAGCTTTAGAAAAGTGAGGAAGTAAAGTAAGAAAAGAAGATGGAATTTCAGCTTTTAGAGTTACTAAAACTAAGAGATAAAAATTAGTTATAAGTATTTAGAAAAGTGAGGAAGTAAAGTAAGAAAAGAAGAAAGAATTTCAATTTTGGAATTACTAAAACTAGATAAAAAGAAGTTATAGACATTTAGAAAAGTGAGGAAGTAAAGTAAGAAAAGAATATCTAATGATAAGTTTTCGTAGCAAGCATTAAAATATAAGTTAGAATATCCAAAATGTTAGTAATAATATGATAATTACGAATCTGTATTCGGTTTGTCAAGATATGCTTGTAGATGAAAGTTAGCTTTAGAAAAGTGAGGAAGTAAAGTAAGAAAAGAAGATGGAATTTCAGCTTTTAGAGTTACTAAAACTAAGAGATAAAAATTAGTTATAAGTATTTAGAAAAGTGAGGAAGTAAAGTAAGAAAAGAAGAAAGAATTTCAATTTTGGAATTACTAAAACTAGATAAAAAGAAGTTATAGACATTTAGAAAAGTGAGGAAGTAAAGTAAGAAAAGAATATCTAATGATAAGTTTTCGTAGCAAGCATTAAAATATAAGTTAGAATATCCAAAATGTTAGTAATAATATGATAATTACGAATCTGTATTCGGTTTGTCAAGATATGCTTGTAGATGAAAGTTAGCTTTAGAAAAGTGAGGAAGTAAAGTAAGAAAAGAAGATGGAATTTCAGCTTTTAGAGTTACTAAAACTAAGAGATAAAAATTAGTTATAAGTATTTAGAAAAGTGAGGAAGTAAAGTAAGAAAAGAAGAAAGAATTTCAATTTTGGAATTACTAAAACTAGATAAAAAGAAGTTATAGACATTTAGAAAAGTGAGGAAGTAAAGTAAGAAAAGAATATCTAATGATAAGTTTTCGTAGCAAGCATTAAAATATAAGTTAGAATATCCAAAATGTTAGTAATAATATGATAATTACGAATCTGTATTCGGTTTGTCAAGATATGCTTGTAGATGAAAGTTAGCTTTAGAAAAGTGAGGAAGTAAAGTAAGAAAAGAAGATGGAATTTCAGCTTTTAGAGTTACTAAAACTAAGAGATAAAAATTAGTTATAAGTATTTAGAAAAGTGAGGAAGTAAAGTAAGAAAAGAAGAAAGAATTTCAATTTTGGAATTACTAAAACTAGATAAAAAGAAGTTATAGACATTTAGAAAAGTGAGGAAGTAAAGTAAGAAAAGAATATCTAATGATAAGTTTTCGTAGCAAGCATTAAAATATAAGTTAGAATATCCAAAATGTTAGTAATAATATGATAATTACGAATCTGTATTCGGTTTGTCAAGATATGCTTGTAGATGAAAGTTAGCTTTAGAAAAGTGAGGAAGTAAAGTAAGAAAAGAAGATGGAATTTCAGCTTTTAGAGTTACTAAAACTAAGAGATAAAAATTAGTTATAAGTATTTAGAAAAGTGAGGAAGTAAAGTAAGAAAAGAAGAAAGAATTTCAATTTTGGAATTACTAAAACTAGATAAAAAGAAGTTATAGACATTTAGAAAAGTGAGGAAGTAAAGTAAGAAAAGAATATCTAATGATAAGTTTTCGTAGCAAGCATTAAAATATAAGTTAGAATATCCAAAATGTTAGTAATAATATGATAATTACGAATCTGTATTCGGTTTGTCAAGATATGCTTGTAGATGAAAGTTAGCTTTAGAAAAGTGAGGAAGTAAAGTAAGAAAAGAAGATGGAATTTCAGCTTTTAGAGTTACTAAAACTAAGAGATAAAAATTAGTTATAAGTATTTAGAAAAGTGAGGAAGTAAAGTAAGAAAAGAAGAAAGAATTTCAATTTTGGAATTACTAAAACTAGATAAAAAGAAGTTATAGACATTTAGAAAAGTGAGGAAGTAAAGTAAGAAAAGAATATCTAATGATAAGTTTTCGTAGCAAGCATTAAAATATAAGTTAGAATATCCAAAATGTTAGTAATAATATGATAATTACGAATCTGTATTCGGTTTGTCAAGATATGCTTGTAGATGAAAGTTAGCTTTAGAAAAGTGAGGAAGTAAAGTAAGAAAAGAAGATGGAATTTCAGCTTTTAGAGTTACTAAAACTAAGAGATAAAAATTAGTTATAAGTATTTAGAAAAGTGAGGAAGTAAAGTAAGAAAAGAAGAAAGAATTTCAATTTTGGAATTACTAAAACTAGATAAAAAGAAGTTATAGACATTTAGAAAAGTGAGGAAGTAAAGTAAGAAAAGAATATCTAATGATAAGTTTTCGTAGCAAGCATTAAAATATAAGTTAGAATATCCAAAATGTTAGTAATAATATGATAATTACGAATCTGTATTCGGTTTGTCAAGATATGCTTGTAGATGAAAGTTAGCTTTAGAAAAGTGAGGAAGTAAAGTAAGAAAAGAAGATGGAATTTCAGCTTTTAGAGTTACTAAAACTAAGAGATAAAAATTAGTTATAAGTATTTAGAAAAGTGAGGAAGTAAAGTAAGAAAAGAAGAAAGAATTTCAATTTTGGAATTACTAAAACTAGATAAAAAGAAGTTATAGACATTTAGAAAAGTGAGGAAGTAAAGTAAGAAAAGAATATCTAATGATAAGTTTTCGTAGCAAGCATTAAAATATAAGTTAGAATATCCAAAATGTTAGTAATAATATGATAATTACGAATCTGTATTCGGTTTGTCAAGATATGCTTGTAGATGAAAGTTAGCTTTAGAAAAGTGAGGAAGTAAAGTAAGAAAAGAAGATGGAATTTCAGCTTTTAGAGTTACTAAAACTAAGAGATAAAAATTAGTTATAAGTATTTAGAAAAGTGAGGAAGTAAAGTAAGAAAAGAAGAAAGAATTTCAATTTTGGAATTACTAAAACTAGATAAAAAGAAGTTATAGACATTTAGAAAAGTGAGGAAGTAAAGTAAGAAAAGAATATCTAATGATAAGTTTTCGTAGCAAGCATTAAAATATAAGTTAGAATATCCAAAATGTTAGTAATAATATGATAATTACGAATCTGTATTCGGTTTGTCAAGATATGCTTGTAGATGAAAGTTAGCTTTAGAAAAGTGAGGAAGTAAAGTAAGAAAAGAAGATGGAATTTCAGCTTTTAGAGTTACTAAAACTAAGAGATAAAAATTAGTTATAAGTATTTAGAAAAGTGAGGAAGTAAAGTAAGAAAAGAAGAAAGAATTTCAATTTTGGAATTACTAAAACTAGATAAAAAGAAGTTATAGACATTTAGAAAAGTGAGGAAGTAAAGTAAGAAAAGAATATCTAATGATAAGTTTTCGTAGCAAGCATTAAAATATAAGTTAGAATATCCAAAATGTTAGTAATAATATGATAATTACGAATCTGTATTCGGTTTGTCAAGATATGCTTGTAGATGAAAGTTAGCTTTAGAAAAGTGAGGAAGTAAAGTAAGAAAAGAAGATGGAATTTCAGCTTTTAGAGTTACTAAAACTAAGAGATAAAAATTAGTTATAAGTATTTAGAAAAGTGAGGAAGTAAAGTAAGAAAAGAAGAAAGAATTTCAATTTTGGAATTACTAAAACTAGATAAAAAGAAGTTATAGACATTTAGAAAAGTGAGGAAGTAAAGTAAGAAAAGAATATCTAATGATAAGTTTTCGTAGCAAGCATTAAAATATAAGTTAGAATATCCAAAATGTTAGTAATAATATGATAATTACGAATCTGTATTCGGTTTGTCAAGATATGCTTGTAGATGAAAGTTAGCTTTAGAAAAGTGAGGAAGTAAAGTAAGAAAAGAAGATGGAATTTCAGCTTTTAGAGTTACTAAAACTAAGAGATAAAAATTAGTTATAAACCTTTAGAAAAGTGAGGAAGTAAAGTAAGAAAAGAAGAAAGAATTTCAGATTTAGAATTACTAAAACTAGAAAAAAGAAGTTATAAACCTTTAGAAAATAGAGGAAGTAAAGTAAGAAAAGAATAAAGAAATTCAGTCTTAGAATTACTAAAACTAGATAAAAAGAAGTTATAAACCTTTAGAAAAGTGAGGAAGTAAAGTTAGAAAAGAAGAAAGAATTTCAGATTTAGAATTACTAAAACTAGATAAAAAGAAGTTATAAATCTTTAGAAAAGTGAGGAAGTAAAGTAAGAAAAGAAGAAAGAATTTAATCTTTTATAATTACTAAAACTAGATAAAAAGAAGTTATAAGAATTTAGAAAAGTGAGGAAGTAAAGTAAGAAAAGAAGAAAGAATTTCAATTTTGGAATTACTAAAACTAGATAAAAAGAAGTTATAGACATTTAGAAAAGTGAGGAAGTAAAGTAAGAAAAGAATATCTAATGATAAGTTTTCGTAGCAAGCATTAAAATATAAGTTAGAATATCCAAAATGTTAGTAATAATATGATAATTACGAATCTGTATTCGGTTTGTCAAGATATGCTTGTAGATGAAAGTTAGCTTTAGAAAAGTGAGGAAGTAAAGTAAGAAAAGAAGATGGAATTTCAGCTTTTAGAGTTACTAAAACTAAGAGATAAAAATTAGTTATAAGTATTTAGAAAAGTGAGGAAGTAAAGTAAGAAAAGAAGAAAGAATTTCAATTTTGGAATTACTAAAACTAGATAAAAAGAAGTTATAGACATTTAGAAAAGTGAGGAAGTAAAGTAAGAAAAGAATATCTAATGATAAGTTTTCGTAGCAAGCATTAAAATATAAGTTAGAATATCCAAAATGTTAGTAATAATATGATAATTACGAATCTGTATTCGGTTTGTCAAGATATGCTTGTAGATGAAAGTTAGCTTTAGAAAAGTGAGGAAGTAAAGTAAGAAAAGAAGATGGAATTTCAGCTTTTAGAGTTACTAAAACTAAGAGATAAAAATTAGTTATAAGTATTTAGAAAAGTGAGGAAGTAAAGTAAGAAAAGAAGAAAGAATTTCAATTTTGGAATTACTAAAACTAGATAAAAAGAAGTTATAGACATTTAGAAAAGTGAGGAAGTAAAGTAAGAAAAGAATATCTAATGATAAGTTTTCGTAGCAAGCATTAAAATATAAGTTAGAATATCCAAAATGTTAGTAATAATATGATAATTACGAATCTGTATTCGGTTTGTCAAGATATGCTTGTAGATGAAAGTTAGCTTTAGAAAAGTGAGGAAGTAAAGTAAGAAAAGAAGATGGAATTTCAGCTTTTAGAGTTACTAAAACTAAGAGATAAAAATTAGTTATAAACCTTTAGAAAAGTGAGGAAGTAAAGTAAGAAAAGAAGAAAGAATTTCAGATTTAGAATTACTAAAACTAGAAAAAAGAAGTTATAAACCTTTAGAAAATAGAGGAAGTAAAGTAAGAAAAGAATAAAGAAATTCAGTCTTAGAATTACTAAAACTAGATAAAAAGAAGTTATAAACCTTTAGAAAAGTGAGGAAGTAAAGTTAGAAAAGAAGAAAGAATTTCAGATTTAGAATTACTAAAACTAGATAAAAAGAAGTTATAAATCTTTAGAAAAGTGAGGAAGTAAAGTAAGAAAAGAAGAAAGAATTTAATCTTTTATAATTACTAAAACTAGATAAAAAGAAGTTATAAGAATTTAGAAAAGTGAGGAAGTAAAGTAAGAAAAGAAGAAAGAATTTCAATTTTGGAATTACTAAAACTAGATAAAAAGAAGTTATAGACATTTAGAAAAGTGAGGAAGTAAAGTAAGAAAAGAATATCTAATGATAAGTTTTCGTAGCAAGCATTAAAATATAAGTTAGAATATCCAAAATGTTAGTAATAATATGATAATTACGAATCTGTATTCGGTTTGTCAAGATATGCTTGTAGATGAAAGTTAGCTTTAGAAAAGTGAGGAAGTAAAGTAAGAAAAGAAGATGGAATTTCAGCTTTTAGAGTTACTAAAACTAAGAGATAAAAATTAGTTATAAGTATTTAGAAAAGTGAGGAAGTAAAGTAAGAAAAGAAGAAAGAATTTCAATTTTGGAATTACTAAAACTAGATAAAAAGAAGTTATAGACATTTAGAAAAGTGAGGAAGTAAAGTAAGAAAAGAATATCTAATGATAAGTTTTCGTAGCAAGCATTAAAATATAAGTTAGAATATCCAAAATGTTAGTAATAATATGATAATTACGAATCTGTATTCGGTTTGTCAAGATATGCTTGTAGATGAAAGTTAGCTTTAGAAAAGTGAGGAAGTAAAGTAAGAAAAGAAGATGGAATTTCAGCTTTTAGAGTTACTAAAACTAAGAGATAAAAATTAGTTATAAGTATTTAGAAAAGTGAGGAAGTAAAGTAAGAAAAGAAGAAAGAATTTCAATTTTGGAATTACTAAAACTAGATAAAAAGAAGTTATAGACATTTAGAAAAGTGAGGAAGTAAAGTAAGAAAAGAATATCTAATGATAAGTTTTCGTAGCAAGCATTAAAATATAAGTTAGAATATCCAAAATGTTAGTAATAATATGATAATTACGAATCTGTATTCGGTTTGTCAAGATATGCTTGTAGATGAAAGTTAGCTTTAGAAAAGTGAGGAAGTAAAGTAAGAAAAGAAGATGGAATTTCAGCTTTTAGAGTTACTAAAACTAAGAGATAAAAATTAGTTATAAGTATTTAGAAAAGTGAGGAAGTAAAGTAAGAAAAGAAGAAAGAATTTCAATTTTGGAATTACTAAAACTAGATAAAAAGAAGTTATAGACATTTAGAAAAGTGAGGAAGTAAAGTAAGAAAAGAATATCTAATGATAAGTTTTCGTAGCAAGCATTAAAATATAAGTTAGAATATCCAAAATGTTAGTAATAATATGATAATTACGAATCTGTATTCGGTTTGTCAAGATATGCTTGTAGATGAAAGTTAGCTTTAGAAAAGTGAGGAAGTAAAGTAAGAAAAGAAGATGGAATTTCAGCTTTTAGAGTTACTAAAACTAAGAGATAAAAATTAGTTATAAACCTTTAGAAAAGTGAGGAAGTAAAGTAAGAAAAGAAGAAAGAATTTCAGATTTAGAATTACTAAAACTAGAAAAAAGAAGTTATAAACCTTTAGAAAATAGAGGAAGTAAAGTAAGAAAAGAATAAAGAAATTCAGTCTTAGAATTACTAAAACTAGATAAAAAGAAGTTATAAACCTTTAGAAAAGTGAGGAAGTAAAGTTAGAAAAGAAGAAAGAATTTCAGATTTAGAATTACTAAAACTAGATAAAAAGAAGTTATAAATCTTTAGAAAAGTGAGGAAGTAAAGTAAGAAAAGAAGAAAGAATTTAATCTTTTATAATTACTAAAACTAGATAAAAAGAAGTTATAAGAATTTAGAAAAGTGAGGAAGTAAAGTAAGAAAAGAAGAAAGAATTTCAATTTTGGAATTACTAAAACTAGATAAAAAGAAGTTATAGACATTTAGAAAAGTGAGGAAGTAAAGTAAGAAAAGAATATCTAATGATAAGTTTTCGTAGCAAGCATTAAAATATAAGTTAGAATATCCAAAATGTTAGTAATAATATGATAATTACGAATCTGTATTCGGTTTGTCAAGATATGCTTGTAGATGAAAGTTAGCTTTAGAAAAGTGAGGAAGTAAAGTAAGAAAAGAAGATGGAATTTCAGCTTTTAGAGTTACTAAAACTAAGAGATAAAAATTAGTTATAAGTATTTAGAAAAGTGAGGAAGTAAAGTAAGAAAAGAAGAAAGAATTTCAATTTTGGAATTACTAAAACTAGATAAAAAGAAGTTATAGACATTTAGAAAAGTGAGGAAGTAAAGTAAGAAAAGAATATCTAATGATAAGTTTTCGTAGCAAGCATTAAAATATAAGTTAGAATATCCAAAATGTTAGTAATAATATGATAATTACGAATCTGTATTCGGTTTGTCAAGATATGCTTGTAGATGAAAGTTAGCTTTAGAAAAGTGAGGAAGTAAAGTAAGAAAAGAAGATGGAATTTCAGCTTTTAGAGTTACTAAAACTAAGAGATAAAAATTAGTTATAAGTATTTAGAAAAGTGAGGAAGTAAAGTAAGAAAAGAAGAAAGAATTTCAATTTTGGAATTACTAAAACTAGATAAAAAGAAGTTATAGACATTTAGAAAAGTGAGGAAGTAAAGTAAGAAAAGAATATCTAATGATAAGTTTTCGTAGCAAGCATTAAAATATAAGTTAGAATATCCAAAATGTTAGTAATAATATGATAATTACGAATCTGTATTCGGTTTGTCAAGATATGCTTGTAGATGAAAGTTAGCTTTAGAAAAGTGAGGAAGTAAAGTAAGAAAAGAAGATGGAATTTCAGCTTTTAGAGTTACTAAAACTAAGAGATAAAAATTAGTTATAAGTATTTAGAAAAGTGAGGAAGTAAAGTAAGAAAAGAAGAAAGAATTTCAATTTTGGAATTACTAAAACTAGATAAAAAGAAGTTATAGACATTTAGAAAAGTGAGGAAGTAAAGTAAGAAAAGAATATCTAATGATAAGTTTTCGTAGCAAGCATTAAAATATAAGTTAGAATATCCAAAATGTTAGTAATAATATGATAATTACGAATCTGTATTCGGTTTGTCAAGATATGCTTGTAGATGAAAGTTAGCTTTAGAAAAGTGAGGAAGTAAAGTAAGAAAAGAAGATGGAATTTCAGCTTTTAGAGTTACTAAAACTAAGAGATAAAAATTAGTTATAAACCTTTAGAAAAGTGAGGAAGTAAAGTAAGAAAAGAAGAAAGAATATCAGATTTAGAATTACTAAAACTAGATAAAAAGAAGTTATAGACATTTAGAAAAGTGAGGAAGTAAAGTAAGAAAAGAAGAAAGAATTTCAGATTTAGAATTACTAAAACTAGATAAAAAGAAGTTATAGACATTTAGAAAAGTGAGGAAGTAAAGTAAGAAAAGAATATCTAATGATAAGTTTTCGTAGCAAGCATTAAAATATAAGTTAGAATATCCAAAATGTTAGTAATAATATGATAATTACGAATCTGTATTCGGTTTGTCAAGATATGCTTGTAGATGAAAGTTAGCTTTAGAAAAGTGAGGAAGTAAAGTAAGAAAAGAAGATGGAATTTCAGCTTTTAGAGTTACTAAAACTAAGAGATAAAAATTAGTTATAAACCTTTAGAAAAGTGAGGAAGTAAAGTAAGAAAAGAAGAAAGAATATCAGATTTAGAATTACTAAAACTAGATAAAAAGAAGTTATAGACATTTAGAAAAGTGAGGAAGTAAAGTAAGAAAAGAAGAAAGAATTTCAGATTTAGAATTACTAAAACTAGATAAAAAGAAGTTATAGACATTTAGAAAAGTGAGGAAGTAAAGTAAGAAAAGAATATCTAATGATAAGTTTTCGTAGCAAGCATTAAAATATAAGTTAGAATATCCAAAATGTTAGTAATAATATGATAATTACGAATCTGTATTCGGTTTGTCAAGATATGCTTGTAGATGAAAGTTAGCTTTAGAAAAGTGAGGAAGTAAAGTAAGAAAAGAAGATGGAATTTCAGCTTTTAGAGTTACTAAAACTAAGAGATAAAAATTAGTTATAAACCTTTAGAAAAGTGAGGAAGTAAAGTAAGAAAAGAAGAAAGAATATCAGATTTAGAATTACTAAAACTAGATAAAAAGAAGTTATAGACATTTAGAAAAGTGAGGAAGTAAAGTAAGAAAAGAAGAAAGA
>CAMPDV010002223.1:0-78191 GCA_946699065.1 Loxodes magnus | reverse complement strand
TGTCTCCATAATGGCCTTATTTTATCCTATCCACCCACATCCCATACTGTAAATGATATATTCTTATATTCTACCGTCTCTACATTAAATCCTATCGTTGGAATCGTAGTCACCACTTCACCTAATTTCAACTTATATAAAATCGTCGTTTTTCCAGCCGCGTCTAAACCTACCATTAATATTCTCTACTCTGTCTTTCCAAATACTCTCGACCATAATCTTCCAAAAGCTAATCCCATCTTTTTATTATATTCAACTACTTTTTCTCTTTTAAAATCACTTTTTATCACCTTTTGGATTCTTTTTTTCTATTTTTCTAGACCTTTTTATTTAGATTTTTTAATTACATATTTTATCTAAGATAATCGTGTACAATCTGACGTCATCCTTTGTCATCTTTTTTATTTTTAATTCAAAAACAATATATAAAGAGGACTTGAACCCCTTACCTTTCTGAAGTCCATTACACTGACACTGAACCTTTGAAAAATATTTATTTTAAATCCAATTTTAATAAATTAAAATAAAAACACTGTTCATTTCTTCTTTCCAGATAAGGCTTTTGTCAACCAATCTAAACCTTCATATAAACCATCACCATTAGTAGCACATGTTGCTTGAATATACCAACTTCTTCCTTTCAATTAATGTAATTGTAACTTATCTGTCAACTCAGCTGCACTCATGGCATTCGGTAAATCTTATTTATTCGCAAATACTAAAATGCACGCATTTCTTAATTCATCTTCTTACAACATCCTAAACAACTCATCCTTCGCATCTTCTACTCTTTCTCTATCATTTGAATCTACTACAAATATCAATCCATTCGTATTATTATAATAATGTCTCCATAATGGCCTTATTTTATCCTATCCACCCACATCCCATACTGTAAATGATATATTCTTATATTCTACCGTCTCTACATTAAATCCTATCGTTGGAATCGTAGTCACCACTTCACCTAATTTCAACTTATATAAAATCGTCGTTTTTCCAGCCGCGTCTAAACCTACCATTAATATTCTCTACTCTGTCTTTCCAAATACTCTCGACCATAATCTTCCAAAAGCTAATCCCATCTTTTTATTATATTCAACTACTTTTTCTCTTTTAAAATCACTTTTTATCACCTTTTGGATTCTTTTTTTCTATTTTTCTAGACCTTTTTATTTAGATTTTTTAATTACATATTTTATCTAAGATAATCGTGTACAATCTGACGTCATCCTTTGTCATCTTTTTTATTTTTAATTCAAAAACAATATATAAAGAGGACTTGAACCCCTTACCTTTCTGAAGTCCATTACACTGACACTGAACCTTTGAAAAATATTTATTTTAAATCCAATTTTAATAAATTAAAATAAAAACACTGTTCATTTCTTCTTTCCAGATAAGGCTTTTGTCAACCAATCTAAACCTTCATATAAACCATCACCATTAGTAGCACATGTTGCTTGAATATACCAACTTCTTCCTTTCAATTAATGTAATTGTAACTTATCTGTCAACTCAGCTGCACTCATGGCATTCGGTAAATCTTATTTATTCGCAAATACTAAAATGCACGCATTTCTTAATTCATCTTCTTACAACATCCTAAACAACTCATCCTTCGCATCTTCTACTCTTTCTCTATCATTTGAATCTACTACAAATATCAATCCATTCGTATTATTATAATAATGTCTCCATAATGGCCTTATTTTATCCTATCCACCCACATCCCATACTGTAAATGATATATTCTTATATTCTACCGTCTCTACATTAAATCCTATCGTTGGAATCGTAGTCACCACTTCACCTAATTTCAACTTATATAAAATCGTCGTTTTTCCAGCCGCGTCTAAACCTACCATTAATATTCTCTACTCTGTCTTTCCAAATACTCTCGACCATAATCTTCCAAAAGCTAATCCCATCTTTTTATTATATTCAACTACTTTTTCTCTTTTAAAATCACTTTTTATCACCTTTTGGATTCTTTTTTTCTATTTTTCTAGACCTTTTTATTTAGATTTTTTAATTACATATTTTATCTAAGATAATCGTGTACAATCTGACGTCATCCTTTGTCATCTTTTTTATTTTTAATTCAAAAACAATATATAAAGAGGACTTGAACCCCTTACCTTTCTGAAGAAGAAGCAGATTTTCACTAGTTACCTATTACTAAAAATATAGTAAAAGTAGTAGTTGTAAGGTAAAATGGCTTTTAACCAACGTAGAAAGAAGATAACTTATTAATTTTGAGTTAATTTTAACATTAGAAGAGATTCTCCTAAGTTAATTCAACATAATATGCTTTTTGAATAAGTAAAACTTTCTTAAAAGCGTAAAATTTTGAAATGGTAAGTAGACCTCTAGATAAATAAAACTTAGTAACTTTAAGAAAATAATAGAGTTAACTAATAAATTACAGATAAAAGAATAAGTTACTTAAAAAATTAATCAGCTAAGATAGTGCGTAATAATAATTTACTAGACTTTTAAAAGTTTCAATTCCATAAAATCAGAATAAGATTAAGATAAAAATAAAAATAAAGGGATGAAGGTGTTTAGTAAGACAGAGTATAGTAACTTCAGTAAGAGTGCTAAGAACCAATTTATAGCTTAAAGATTGACTTAACATTTTTATTGCGTAAGTAACCCTCTCATTATTCTAAAGCTTACTGTTCTTCTGAGTATTTTAAAAAATTTTTGAGATAAACAATTTAGATTAAGTAATATTAAGGAAATAAAGGTTTTACTTAGTATTTAGAAGAAATTAATTACTCCAATCTTTTATTGAAAGAAAAATAGTTAAAGCAAGAACAAAAAAATACTTGGTAGATTCCAAGACTAATTAATGAATAAGCTGATAAAATAGACACTTTGAAATACCTAAGATAACTAAGCTAAAGAGAATTAAAATTAAACAAAAAGATTAAGCACCATAAAGATGACTAAAGAAAGAAACTTCTTATTAATTAGTACTAATAGGTAAGTATTTAAAGGGAAATCTGAGAATATTCCAAACAAGAATTTCAAAGCATTGACTTATAGAAATTTATTAAATCCAATTAGTTGTTTATTTTTCAAAATCTAAGTGAGGAAAAATTTTAGATGCTTAAAGCTTAAAAGAAGATAAAAATTCTATTAAAAGACATCAACGTGTTGGTAGGTGTAAAGAAGTAAATTTCTAATTAAGAGAAAATCTTACTTTTGGTATTGTGTCTTTACTAATTATTCTTGACTCATAATTAATAATCTACCTTTTTAAGCAAATAAAAAAACAGCTATCCTAGAAAAAGATTAAAATGATAAGAAGAAAGTCATTAGAAATATATAATTTCCTGGCTATAGGAGGATTACTTATGAAGTTTAAAGAGAATAGTCTTTTTTAAGGATTCTTTTAGCTAATTGAGTAGATTCTACCAAAAGTAAATCAAGCATTCTTTGATTAATCTTATTAGAAGAATATTTAAAGTAGAAAGCAAGTTAGCAGAGTATAAGAATACTTAGTAAAGTGTTCCTTTCCAAAAAGACGTAAGAATAAATACTAAACTCAATAAGAATGTAAGTGGGTTTACTTAAAATGAATAGTTCAGCATTAATAATGGAAGCAAAATAAGATTGTTAAGATATTCGAAGCTAGCAAGATAAGAATATACTAAACTTAATCGAAATTCCTAGAATTTCAGTAGCAACCTAGAAAGAATAAATAGTTGAGTCGAAGAATCTATAGATCAGTAAATTCATTAATAGAAATAAGTTTTATTAACTAAATAGCAGAACTAAAAAGGGAATTTAAACTTAAATTTATTGATTTGAGCTTTGAGATTAAGAAGTTGGTAATAGTGTATGATGTAATATTTATATTTGGACTTCTACTTGCGGAATGATGCTTTGAATAAAATATTTCATATTATTTAGATCTGTTTATAAATAGAGAAATCCCTTAGAACAGCATAAAGCATATTAAAAATATTTGCTTTTGACAATAATTTTGCAAATATTTAACGAACTATTTACCAAATACAAAAAATGAATTCCTTAGCAATAATATTTTTAATACTATTAAATTAAATTTAACTAAAAAAATTTGTGGTACCTTCAATTTTCAGAATATGTTCTTCCAATTGAAGGTATTATATTGTTTTTAAATGTTATTATATATCAAGTTTATTGCTCTTCAGAACTAATTTTCTAGTTTAGGTTTTTTTTTTCTTCTAAGTATTTCCTTTCTTGTTCATTTTCAAGCTAATTTTCATTTTTTTCTATTTTCTGTTGTCAATCTTCTTCTTCTTCATCTTCGCTATCGTTTTCCTCTTCGTTCCAATCTTCTTCTTCCTCATCATTTTACATCTAATTTTGTTGGACATCTTATTCTTTGTTTTCTTGTTTTTATTATTCTTCATTCTCTTCATTAACATTTTCTATTCTTAGATTTGCTTCTTTTTATTATTTCTCGTATTTCTCTTCTTCTTTCTCTTGTTATAGAATTTCTCGCCTCCTTTTAATAAACATTTGAATGAATATTTTTATTTATTCATCCACCATTTCTATTTTTTTCTTAGGAAAAGAGTTTATATATAGTTAATCGTAACTTATTAGTTTCAAAATATCACATTAACCAATTTTGGAGATCAATCATTCTCTTATATCAATGTAATATATACATTCCATTACATGTTGGAGAGTGTCATATTCTCCGCATATACAAAAAGGGTTTTCAATAATATAATTTCGATCTTTCAGAGTCTTTCGAAATGCGTAAGACTAACTTCTAATCTTATAGATGCAAATTATTTCTTTCAAATATTTTTTGTTTAATTTCGTGTATGTTATTTTGGGGAATTATCTTAGGTTTTAAAATTGTTCTGTATATATTTATGCAGTAGGCATTCTGCTGAATCTTGAAAGAGCTAATTCAAAATATGTCTTTTATATTTATGCCTATACATATTTACTGAATTAAATTAAGTTGTTATTGTGCTCTTTATTATCAATTTCTATTTTATAAAATGAGGCCAATTTCTAAACTTCATCATAATATTGATATCCCTCTTTATAATTATTCTCAAACAATATTCCAATAGACGATTAAGGTTGATTTTAGCTTTCATTTCTAATCTTAAAGAAAAACCTGAAATACTTAAGAGCCATCATGTGTTTGAATGGCATCCAGTTAAGGTCTACAAAGCATGATTCATTAAACGTATTTCCTGCCGATTAAAAGGCTTTTCTGGCTATTAATCTCATGCTCTTTTCAATTCTGTTCAAGATTCCATTTATTCCATATTGCACAGTCCAAGGTATTAAGTCCCCACCGTATTCTGCTTTAGGAAGCGTGAACAGTCTACAAAGCATTTTGAAATTTCAAGGTGTTACGTTTCTATATCTTGATAATGCAAATACTGCCTTTTTAATTGCTGAAAGATAGTTTGCAGCAACGTATTTGCAATGGTTAATTAGATTCTTCTTTTGGTGAAGGATCACCCCTAAATATGTGACTTGCTGTTTCTAAATTATTGCTTGGTCTCCTATTTTTAAGTCTAGTTTTGTTTCTTTGCTTTTCTTTTTTAAAAACTATAACGTTTCGCATTTGGAGACATTTATTTTAAGAAATGTCTAATTGAAAATGGAGTTTGCTTCATTAATAAGTGACTACATATTTTTTTATGAGTTCGATAATAGGATTAAATCGTCAGCTCAACCTCTACAAGTGAACCTATTCTTAAAATTAGCACATCTGAATCCTAATATTTCTCCTTTGTTTTCTATATGTCTAATGACAATGTCATAGTATAATAATGCAAGCACAGGTCCATGCGAACTTCCTTACATCACTCCATTGCTAAATTTCAATTTCTTAGAATTTGTTCCGTCTATAATAAAGGAAGTAGTTAAGTTATTATAAAAAGATTCTAAAGCCAAGATGAGACCTAGTGGTAATTTGACTCTTCTTAGTTATTTAAAAAGAATTCTTCTTTCAATAGAATCAAACATTTTCTCTACGTCAATTAAAGTTGCAATCAGTTTAGTTTTTCCTTTCGCTTGTTTTCGATAAAGATCTATGATTTATTGGATCACTCATATTTATTAGGTGGTTTATTTGTTCTTCATAAACCCCATTTAGCTTGAGTGGATTAACTGTCTTTCATAAATTATTGAGTAGAGTCTCTTCGTAAGGGCCTTATCATATAATTTCAAAATAGTATTGATAAGGGAAATAGGGCGTCAGTTTTTCAATCGTCTTTACTTCCTTTTTTGAAAATGGGGATTATGATAGAAGTATTAAGCTCTTCAGGAATCCTTCCAATTCTAAGCATGTTATTTATTAAAGAATGAAGCATCAACGCTAGATAATATCCTGCATATTTTAGCAGTTCTCCTTTTATTCCATCTGGCCCTGCTGCTTTACCATTAGGAATTAGACTTATAAATTAGGTAATCTCTTCTATTGTAAAAGGATCGAGATTTTATAAGTAAGAAAAGGGTTAATTTTGAATTTCTATGTTATTTTCATAAATTGCATCTATTTTCTAGTTACTTAGTTCAATCTATTGGTTAGTTAAATTCGAATGCTTGCTAAATACCTAATTTTCCCATGCTTCTACAGATTAGTCCTTCAATTCCTTATTAAAGTTCATCAAATTTCTTTGTCTAGGGTTAAGTATTTTCTTTGCTTAAGAAAACATATCTTTTGTGGTTTCATTGAGGAGTAGGAATCTGTTTTTGGCCTTTTGTTTTTTAAATTTTCATAAATGATGCTAAAAGCTTTTTCATAATGTGTTCGCTCTTTAGTGAAGATCAATGATTTCTTAGTTATTCCTCCCTATATATGCTAAAGTTTCTTTGTACAATTAATTTGCTCTCTTTGCTTCGATATATTTTTATGTGAGGTCCTTAGGAAGTCTATTATACTTCGGGTCTGGGATAAATGAGCCTAAAACTTAATCTGCATTGTTCTAAATGCAGTCTCTAATATAAGTGTATTAATCTTCTAAGTTATCTCTATCAATTAGGAAGAATACTTCTACTTAATCTTTGAATGAATTCTAATAGATAAATTTATCAATAGGATCCTACAGTCTACTTATTTTGTACTTTCTCACTTTTATTTTTTCAGTTTGAAGATGATTATGGTATACAAATTCAACTGTGAATGGAATATGATCTGAAAATAAGCTATAATTATGAACCTGAAAATTTCTAAATTAATTCATATTCAAGTGATTACTGATGACAATATAATCGTTGCAATACATATTTTTATTCCCTTTATGTAAGCATGTGTTCATATTTGCATCATTTATTATTTCTAAATCGTTTTAGAGAATGAATTCTTAGAATCTATTTGTATTGTCATAGTTATTAATAGGGTTATCCCCAAAGTCTTATAGTAGAGCGTTAAAATCTCCTAATAATATATGTGAGTTGTCAGGAAAATAATTAAGGAATACATTTATATATTCATATGCTTCGTCTTTTATATTTTCACTCTTGCTGTTATCTGGCATGTAACAAGATGTTATGAATATATTATCTAGTTTGATTGTAACGAACCTCTCTTGAGCTAATTGTTATATGCTATTCTATTCCGTGCTATTAAGTTAATCTCTAACAATTAAGCAAATTCCTCCTCCTTTTCCTGAGTTCTTGAAATAGGTCCTATATCCATTAATAAGTATTGGAGGATAGTCTTATTTTTATCACGTTTCATTAATTGAGAAAATGTCTAAGTCATTATTTCGTATAAATTCTTCCACGCTTAATTGCTTGCTTCCAATTCCATTTATGTTTATATGTCCAAGCTTTATTATGCCTATCTCTCTTTGCTTATCGATTGGCATCTTTATTTCTTAATTCCCAAATTCTTGTTTGCATTAATATGGTTATTCTACATTGTTCTTTACACCTCCTTTGAGTCTTAGTTATTTTTAAAGGACAATATAGTTAATTCTAAAATCGGTTTATAGCAGCGTTTTAACTATATAATTTCCGTTTTTTATAAATCGATGAATTTCTTATGATGAAGTCAAAACTCCTCCTTTTATTCCTGGCTCATAAATACAGAGAATCTTCTCATTTTGATGAATTTATATGTTAAGCAATTTGGGGCAATTTTTGATATATTACCTGTAACTTATTATAATGAATAATGTTAATGAATCGTACTTTTCGCTCAATTTATTATCGATTTTTATATTTATTTCATTTCCATCACACGTAGCATGGTTTAGTTTGCAAGATAAAGTTATAAATCTATTGCCTACTAAAGTGAAAAGATTCTAATTTCATCATTTATTGGACCTTATAAATTGAATTAGTTAGGCGTCTTTAAATTCGTATTTATTTAAAATCTCTTCAATATTTACTTCATTAAACCCAAATTTTGACTATTTTAAGTTTAAAGTGTCTTGGTTAAATTTGGCATCTCTTCAACTTCTCTTTCCAAATTTTGTTTGGCTATCCCAATTCATCACATATGATGTCTAGATATTTGAATTTTCTAAAATTTCAATCTGCTAATCTTCTTAAATTTAATCAATTAAAAGTGTTTATGTTGAAGCGTTTCATTTTATTTCTTTCAAGTAAGATTGAGTTTTAACATCTTATTATTTTCTCTATATTTCTGAAATTTATGCATAAACATTTAGCTTCAATTCTACTTGATGCTCATAATCCTGCATGAGTTAAACATATAATCCGTTTAATTCATTATATTACTCTTACAGTTTTCCATTATTCTATTTTGTGATTTATAGTTCTTGTTAAGAAGCAACTAGCTAATGATTGGTAACTACTGTTATTGTTCCTTCATCCTTAGCCTTGATAGAATTTTAAGTTTAAATAACCTAATTCTTTAACTCCATGATTCTTGTCTAACTATAATTGCTTATTAATTTCCCTTTTTCTGTTCATGTTCAAGCATCTTTGCTATTAATTTTTAAACAGGTTTGTGTTTCCTTTTCTCAAAACTATTTTTATTAACACGAGACAAGCCTTTAGTAGACACTCTATATATCTTAATTGATAAATTATTTGTTTAATTTATCATATAAATTCTACAACTTTGTATACTTCAATTCAACGAAGTCGCACTAGGTAGATTGATCTAAGAATAATAAGTCTGTACCAGTAGTTGAATCTAAAGTCGATATAGTTTCTTGAGAATTTTAGTTGCTGAATTGAATTTCAATTTATGTTTATTCATTCTATGCCTGAGGAGTGATTGTTTATGTAAAAAGGCTTTTGACTGATTTGGCATATTTATTTTTTTGAAAGCTCAGTTCCTATGATATTTAATAATTCTCATTTTGTAAAATTAACATTAAGCCTGTTGTTACTGGCAATTGACTGTGAGTGAATGTACCTTTTAGTCGATCTGATCTATTTTGCTTAATAAATGAAAATTTTCACCTTTGAGATTTTAGTTAAGAGTTTCTACCTCCCTAAGATGTTATTATACTTCATTATGTCTCAAATTACATTTACTCAATTCAGCTTGAATGAATTAAATTTGAGTAACCAAGTTGTTTATAATATTTTGGGCTTCTTACTTGGAAGCAAGTTTTGCCTCATCTTGTAGTTTAAATGATTGTGTCATGTTCATTAGCTCCTCACTAAGCATAGCTTGTTTTACTATACTTTGCTATTAAGTCTAAGTGAGAAGTTAACTCTAAGTTTCCAATTCTTATATTTAAGTTAAGGAAAGATCAGTATTCGTTTATATTGATTATTATTTATTTGTAGCATTATTTACAAATTATTTGGACTAAAGCATTAACTATTTCTACTAATTATCAAACCTTAAGATTTAATTTTTATTCTAGATTTTCTTAATTTACTTTTGAGCTTTAAATAAATAATTTTGGTATTATTCTAAGTGTATTTTATATTGTGATTTAATGTTTAAAGTTTCTTTATTGTGTTACTCATATATATGTATTAGCTTTTCTTACAGAGAATTATTTTTAGTTATGAGTTTTTAAATTCGAAATTTAAGATTTTTGCTTTCACTTAGCCTTTAATTTTCAAAAGTATTTGCCTCTTCTATCTTGCTTTAAATTTTATATTTTAATTTTGCAATTTTTTCTTAAAGTTACGCATTTTAAATCTCAAGATCAGTTAAGTATGTAATATCAAGCTTCTCTTAGTAATCAGTTTAAATGTCTATTGAAATCTGCTATTGAATTTTAATGCTATTTTGTGTATTGAATTGTTGAATTTTTATAGTCTCTTATTAATTTTGTATTTAAATTTAATTTTAGTTTTAATTAAAGAAATATCTTAAATATCCTAAGTATCTAAAGTATCTTACTGTATATTGGATATTTTAGATACCATCGTAGAGGTTAAAGTAACAAGCTAGTCTTTTTACCTATAAGTATATTTCCTATATTTGAGATTAGTCTTCAATTAATGTCCACGTTTTAAAGAATTGCCAAGCTGTCTTAGTGGAATTCGAAGATATCTATTAATTTGGCATTAACTGCAGCTCTTTAGCAAATTTCTTAGTAATTTCATGATATTATCAACGGATTTAAGTTGCAGCGATTCCATGTCTATTTCATAAAAGTAGTTGAGCATCTGCCTATGCTCATCGTTTTAGAAAGCAGCTTCTTTATTTTTAGATAAAGAAGAGTCGCTAAGAAAGAAATCTTGCGAATTTTTGTACATGTCCATTTTTTTATTATTTTTAATACTATTGTTACGGAAACTTCTTCTCTTTATCTTCTTTAGTCAAATTTAAAACAATAAGCATTAGAGGAAAATTAAAACCTTAATAGTTGCTTAACCATATTATAGCAGTTTACACTTTTAAAATTGAATGAGTCATAAAGAAGAGGTTTTGAGAGATAAATAGTGTTTCAAAATACCATAGCCATGCAGTATAAGATTAGCTTAAGATTCCACATCAATAAACAAAATAGCAAATTTAAGAAAATCTTGTTAATTCATTAGTCCAAATTTAAATATAATAATCATGATAAAGTTCTTAATCTTTAGATATCCCAATCAATTAATCTTTAGTCCATTTTTACTTCTCTTTCTTTAGCTTTAATTTTCACTTCAGTTTTTAATCTTAATTGTTTGTTGTAGCTATTTATTGACTATTAAATCTCCCTTTTTTCTTTAAATTTCACTCTTTAATTGTAAATTCAAATTTTTATTATTAAATTATAAAAGCTTGAAGAACCAAAAAACATGTTTAAATTAAGCTTTTAAGTAAATTTTTTAAATCTATAAGAATATAGTAATAAAGGAAATTCTCTGAGGTATCAAAAAAATATTAAGAGCTTTAATTTGCAAATATAAGGTAATTTACTTAAGTTCTATTAGCACTGAAGGTTCAATCCAAAAGGAATAAATATAAGACAAAATACACAATCATTCAATCAAGTCTTTGGAAAAAATCTTAAGGCTAAACTTGTAAAGGAGAAATCTTAAAACTTTCTAAGATACAGAGAAGCAATAGAATGCTTTAGTAAACCGATTGAGCTTAAACTCTATTCTCATAACTTTTATTTTAAAAAAGTACAATCAACATAGTCTTAGAACATTCTTAAAATCTACTTAGATCTACGAAAAGCAATTAATTGAATTTTAGCTTAGACTTAATTTGCATAGGGAAATTTATAAACACAACTATAAAACATCTACTATTAAAATTAAAAAGCTTAATTGTTTAGTTAATGAGACATAATGTAGTACTTAAAGCCTAAGCAATAAATATTGCAAGAGGGTTAAATATAAAAGTTTTTTAATTTAATTATAACTAATTCTCTCTTCTCTAAAACAATGACCAATTCGAATTCGAAACATTAAGTTTAACTTACTGACATCAAAGACAGAATAGAAAAATAACTTTCTTAAATGATCCATAAAAATACAGAAGAATCTATATTTCTTACTGACTGTAGAGCTTAAAATCAAAAGGTGAAAAGCCTAAACAAATAAAAAGAATTATTATTATTTTTAGACAGAAATGAGAAACAATTATTATTTTACCAAAATAGAAAAAAACTAAACCTAATTAAAAGACTACTTTTTGATTCAATTATATATAAGAGCCTTCATTATTAATACAAATATAATTATTTGTTTAGACTTATAGATAAAATCATATAAAAATATCTTAATTAAACTGAAGAACTTTAAGTTTAATATTAATCTATCTCTAATGATTCATATCTATACTGTTAAATTTTTATTTATTTGTATTTTTATCTTTATTTATTAAGTTTTTTCCAAATTTATCTAAAACACTTTAACTAAAATGATTGCTAATATAAAACAAATAAAAGAGTAAATGTTTAAAGTATTTGTTTAAATAACTTAGTATAAAGTGAAATGAAGAATTAATACTAAATAAATATAATGTCTTATATTAATTAGACTTTACTCTATTATTACATAGTTACCTAATATTTGTTTTTTTTGTTAAATATGCTTCTAATATAATAGTTTTTTAAGTTTCCATAAATCCTTATAATTTTCTTTATACCAACATCATAAATTATATAATACTATCTTTTCTCTTCTACTAAAGACTTTAGAAGGATATATTTTAGTTGTTATAATGACTATTAAAATAGCATACTTTTATAAATAAAGAAGTTTAAGATTATATGTTACAAATCTAAATAGTCATAATAATAGGAGATTTTATGCCTTATTGGCTTTCTCTTTTTAGATATATTAACTTCTTAGTAAAGGTTTCATATCTCTGTCTTCTACCTTCTTTCATTTGCGTTTAAAGTTTTGAAGATAATTTCCTTTTATTTTAAGATTAAAGCTCTCCTTTATAAATATTCTTTCTTGAATTAAACAACATTATTAATTCAACAAAAGGAATTATTATTAAGTATTAATGAATATAATAATAGCAATATGATCTACTATAATCTAAACTATAATAGACGAATATTTATTTGAAATTACTAGTTAAAGATAATTAGACTAATTAAGATTATTAAAGCTACTAAATAAAATTTGTTGATTATAATAGTAGGATTAACTAAAAGAACATTTTAGTTGTATAATCATTCTTTAAATTTAGTTTAAATCTCTTATTTTAACTTTTAATTACTAAATAAAACTGGATACTCTTTACTTATGAACAATCTATTTACATTTTATTTACTTGAAGAATTGCAAATTTACACACTATTATCAATTTTCATCATGCCTTTTAATTCTATTGGTAAATATTATAAAAGAATTTCTCACTGAAACCAGTTTATTTAAGATCTTCTTTTTTTCAGGATAAAAATAAGTTTTTGGTGTTTTTTAGATTTATTAAAAAGTCTACTTGGATTTTGTAAGGTTTTTGCTCATAAGTTCTACATTTTTTCCCTATAGATACAAATTAAAAATTAGTTTAGATAACATTAGATTAATTATCTAATTTAACTTTATTTATATCTGCGCTTTATTATAATGTTGTCAATATTTTTCTTGCTTCATTCATAAATCACTTTTTCTATATTTTTATCCAGTTAAAAGAAAACTTACTTTAAGGTTTTGCAATTAATTTTTTGTTTTTCTTTAATTGTCTTTATCATTTTAAAATTTTATTGAGCGAATCCAAAAGGACTTCCATAAATTTTTGCTTTCCTCGAATAAAAATACGAACTGGTAGAAGAACTATCTTTATTTTATCCCTAACTACTTAGTCTCACTTTTTTCTGAGTATTTTATGTATGATATTCTGTCAAAGTTTATACGCTTTCCTCTCAATCGATTTTATAACTCTTTTAGTTTCAATCATTTCTCGAATTTTTTTATAAAGCCTAGAAGTAAAATTTTTTATTTAGGGTTAAGTTAAGATTTTTTGTTTAGTTTTTAACATTCTCGCTCTGATTTATTATCTCTTTAATAATTTAAGCTTAATCATTAGTTCTTGGTTGAGAGAACTTTAGCCCATTTCTTAGTCAACTTTCGAAGAGCTAAGAGTAAATAAGAGATTAAAGTTGTTCTCTCAGTTTTCTATTTTTTCAATTGTATCTTTTATTTTTAAATTTAAAGTGAAATAAGCATCTTCACTAATTACAATTGGAGCATATATTTGACTAGTAATGACTATAGCCTTATTTAAACATTACTAATAAATTAAAACTTTTAAAATTAAATAGCCTTCTACAGTTTATTATTATGCTTTAGTTCTAATTTTTTATTAGATCTCTTTTATTAATCTTTAGCCTCATTATTTATGTTTCTTAATTACATTTAACTATTACATTATTAAAGTGAGAAACTTATTCTTTGCTTCTTAATTTAAATATTATATTGTTACTAGTTACTAAAAGAGAGATATATAACATATGATAATCTTCTGGGTTAATTAAAATTTTATAAAATAGAGCTTCCTATAATAGTTAAAAGGAAATATTTACTACCTTAACTAAATAGATAGCCAACAATGTTTCTTCTTTTATCTCTTTCCTAACTTCTAATTTTACTATCTCTATCCATAATTTGATTTAGGCTCGATAGATCTGAGTTTTGACTTTGAAAGTTTCTGTTCTTTAAATTTTTATTTCCAGTCACACCACAAACTATTTCGATGCCTTCAGATATTTCCTATCAAATAAACTTGCAACTTTATTATATTTTTCCTCTAATTATTTGTGGATACTAAACAATTTCAACATCAAAGGAATTAACTTGAGGCTTGCTATTAATAAACTCCTGAGTCTTATAAGTGCAAAGGTTAAAAATTTCAAATACTTCTTTAGTTTCTTTCCAAATAATCATTTATACTTTCTCTCTTAACATTTAGCCACTAGATTCTTTTTCTAGCAGCGAGATACTTTAGCTTGTAGTTATAAAGAATAATGGATTTAACTAAAAAGCAATAATTCTCTTAAGATAATGATAGCTTAAATATCTCTTTTAATAGTTCTAATTAATCTAAAAAATAAATTAGTTTAGTTACTCTATATTTATAAACTTTAAGCTCTTATATTGCTATTCATATTTTACTAAATCAAAGTCAGATATTAAATAAAGTAGATAATAAGACAGCAAAAAACTTAAAAGAAGGATGGGTATTTTTAATTAAGAGTACAGGTTTACTCAAGAAGAGTATTTTAGGAGATAAAATACTCTAGAAAGAAATAAAGAAATAATAAAAGAATAAATAAGATTATTAGTTTTATGCTAAGCAATAAATAGCTAAGCTTTTGGAAATCATATTTTGAATGAAGATATTTTATGGAATTTTAACTTTATGCTCAGATACTAAATTTAAGCGTCTTGTAATTGATAAAAGCTATATTTAAATTCGAGATTCGAATTGATTAGAGAAATTTTAGTTTTAATTAATTAATAAAAGAAAGAAACTAGATTATAAGAATAAGAAAACGAGAAATGCAATCCTTAAGAACTAATCGAAGTCTTTTATCAAAATGTAAAGCACTTTTATGTGTTGATAGTTTAAGACCAATAAGATTGCTGGGTGAAATTATTGATTCCTCTTAAGAACATAATAAAAGTATTTTTTATACTGAATACATATCTAAAGTTAACTAATATGAATAAACAAATTTTAGGAAACTATTTTAAGATAGAGGAAACCCTTAATTAAGATTTACAATAAGCTGTAATTGATTTATTAAATAGCTGATGGAATTTAAGCACTTCATTAAATCGATTTTATTTGTAGAGATAAAATCGTTAAATGTTTTATTATATGAAAATGAATAATCTGAAATAGCATATCTTAATCAGTTAGAGGTATAATCACTATTACATTAGAATTGAAAGGTTCATTTTAAAAAGGGTTCATAAACTATTTTATAATAAAAAAGTGATATTAGATATTAAGCAAGCGTAACTATAGTAGTATTAAATGAAAGATTATTCTATGTATATTTTTAAACACATGCATAAATAATGAAATTTACTTATAGAAAAAAATAGGTTTTTCAAGTGAAAAAACAAAAAAACCATAGATAGTTGTCTACCAAAAAATATTTCTACAATGAAAAAATTTAAATACTAGATATTGCTGTTTTTAAGTATTAAATAGAGTTGATGAAACAAAATAAGGTTCTACAGGACAATAAATTGAATATTAAGGTTCAAAAACAAAATATAAGAGCAAGAAAGAAAAATAAGTAAAAATTTTATGAATTAATAGCTCATATATAGAGCTCTTAAAATTCTTAATGTTAGGAATTAAGAGGAAACTATTAATAGTAAAATACTTTTTCTAAAGATACTTTGAACTATAAAGAAAGTAAGTAACCAAGCAAGACTCTAATTATACTTTTAATTGAGTTAAAAATTATAAAAAATATTATATAATTAAAAAAATGAATATCAAAAACCTCCACATGAATAAGTATTCTATAATATAATTTAAAGCATTTATCATCAAGTTTTTTCATTCAAATAATAAATTCTTTATCAATAAATTAGTTTCTTAGTAATATTGATAAGGGGATAAATCATTTTGCTTATAAAAAATTAAAATTGAACCTTCTAAAATAAACTTTAGGAATGAGAATTTCTCACTAATTACTTAATAAAATAAATAAAACTTTTAATTAATTTACAAAATATTAATTAATAACTAGAAAGCTATAATTAAATTGTTATTATATATATTTTTAATTTAAATAGGGTTGTCCTTACCTTTTAAGGCCGCGAGAAGAATTTCCCAGAGATGAACTGACTGTGAATCAACCTTTTCTAAATGTTGGACCTGATTAATCTCTTCATCATGGGATGGAAATCTACTTGCAATCGCCTGTTGGCGGCCTGTGCTTTGGAGATTTTGAACTGCAGCCTTGCCCACAAATAGAAGAGAGAATGCTATGAGAATATTGGAGATTAATGAGACTTATAAACTGACTTTTTAGAAGAGAAGCGCCCTAATGTAAGGCTACGCACTCTATAATATCATTGTTTTTTACGAGTTCCAATCATTAAGCATAGAAATATAAATTAAAGTTTATTTAATGAGAAGCCCTCATCAAGTAAATAAATCATACTTTAATCTCCTAAAATACAGGAAAGGATTTAAAGTTTTATATCATAATTTTAAGATGCCTAGGAAATTGATACTCATAGATTGAATATTCAAATTTAAATTAGATAGAGAAATGTAATCAAATGCAAAAATAAGAAGTCGAATATTTTAAAAATAATAGCCTGAGGAAAAACTTTCTTTGCAAGAAATAAAAAGATATCTAATCTTAGTTCAGATTAATAGAATATCCTTATAAAAATAATTTAAATATTATATAATTAAAAAAATTATAAAAGAAAATATCTTATAAGATATATATATTAAAAAAAAACTAAAAAAAATATCAAAGCCTGAAGAACAAAAAAAATCGTCTTCTGAGATTTTAGTAAAAAAAGGTTTGTTGCTATATATTCAATAAAATAAAGTAAAATTTCGTTGAGTAAAAAAAATAAGAAAAAACCGAATTTTTTTCAAAATCATAAAGTCTCAAATTTTTAAGCATAAATTTTAAATTTGTATTTCCAATAGTTGAGAAAATTTACATCGAATTAGAAATAGATTTTTATTGTTGTAGTAAAAGTGACATCTAAGATTAATTTAAAATATAAAAAGAAAAAAATAACGAAAAACAATAAAGATATCTTAAAACAATTTAAGGAATAAAAGCAACGAAAGGATGAACAACGAAAAACAAAGCTGATCCATAAAAAATAAAAAAGTAAAAAACTTTCAAAAAATTAAGTCAAAAAAAAATAAAATTCGGTCATATAACATTGAAAAAAAACAAAGTCAATAAAATGAAATCGATAGCTCTAAAAATAATACAATTAAAAAAATAGAAAAATATCCTAAAATTAAAAAAAATCGTTTTTTGATAAAGACTCTGAAAATTTTGAATCCAAGTAAAACATGTTCGACTTCCAGCTTTACAAGTTTATAAAGTTTATCATAAAGCTTTACAAACCTATATATTTTTGGTTTATATATTAAGTAAAATTTAAATCTTATTTGCTTAGGTCTCACATAATGTTTTTTTCTTTTTGCCCAGCACTTACCGTCACTTGAGAGTATGAAAGTCTTTTTTAAAAAATCGCTTCAAAAATTTTTCTTGATTATTATTTTGCGAAGCTTTTCATAAAAGCTTCGTACTGCAGCAGATGCAAAATTTCTCTTCAACTTTCTTGGGTCTTGCAACTTTAATTTATAGTTTTAATGGATCTTATTGCTAAAACTAAAGATTTTTTTCTTATATTCTTTGTTCAATTCTTTATAGTATGTCGTCTAGCATAATCATAGTCTTTACACTTGGCTGTTGCATTATTAAGTAGTAGTTTAAAAGCTCTTAAATTTAAATAAGAAGACTGACTTAGCTTACTGATGAATATGTACAGTCAATCGTCTTCAACATGAGAAGATATCTTATTTTATCTTTTGCGATTCATCTTAAAACGCTTCTAAAGTCACTAATAGTCTAAATAATTGCCGAAGGGTAATAAAAAAGTAAGATGAAGAACTATTCTTTAGTTAGCTAAATAAAAAAAAAGTTTGATCAAAAAATGTTTTCTTAATACCTAACTTGTTAAGAATCTATTAAAAAAAGAATTAAAAAAAATAAACAAAAAAAACAAAAAAGAAAAAATATTAAAAAAAATTGATAACTAAGAAAAAAAAACAAGCGCATAATAAATTTAAAAAAATTTAATTTTTTATTAAAATGTCGAAAAAAAAAGCAGAAACAAAATAGAAAAACAAAAAACAAAAAAAAAATACCAAAAATACCAAAAAAATTTAAAAATATTTAAAAAGAAATAAAAAAATAATTAAAAACTTATTTATAAAAGCGAAAACAAATAAATCTGCATCATGTACTGTCAAGGTCCTCGAAAAACTAACAGTATAGAATCAAGTAAATGCATTTGAATTGTATCGCGAGAAAAAGTTCCTTATAAGAAAACTTATTTCTGTTTAAAGTTATTTAGTCTGATCCAACCCAGACAACCAGTGTAAATCTCTGAGTAATAAACAACCTTATAAGAAAACTTATTTCTGTTCCAAAATTATTTAGTCTGATCCAACCCAGACATCCAGTGTAAATCTCTGAGTAATAAACAACCTTATAAGAAAACTTTTTTCTGTTCCAAAATTATTTAGTCTGATCCAACCCAGATATCCAGTGTAAATCTCTGAGTAATAAACAACCTTATAAGAAAACTTTTTTCTGTTCCAAAATTATTTAGTCTGATCCAACCCAGACATCAAGTGTAAATCTATGAGTAATAAACAACCTTATAAGAAAACTTTTTTTGTTTCAAAATTATTTAGTCTGATCCAACCCAGATATCCAGTGTAAATCTATGAGTAATAAACAACCTTATAAGAAAACTTTTTTCTGTTTAAAGTTAGTTAGTCTGATCCAACCCAGACATCAAGTGTAAATCTCTGAGTAATAAAAAACCTTATAAGAAAACTTATTTCTGTTCCAAAATTATTTAGTCTGATCCAACCCAGACATCAAGTGTAAATCTATGAGTAATAAACAACCTTATAAGAAAACTTTTTTCTGTTCCAAAATTATTTAGTCTGATCCAACCCAGACATCCAGTGTAAATCTATGAGTAATAAACAACCTTATAAGAAAACTTTTTTCTGTTCCAAAATTATTTAGTCTGATCCAACCCAGACATCCAGTGTAAATCTCTGAGTAATAAACAACCTTATAAGAAAACTTTTTTCTGTTCCAAAATTATTTAGTCTGATCCAACCCAGATATCCAGTGTAAATCTCTGAGTAATAAACAACCTTATAAGAAAACTTTTTTCTGTTTAAAGTTAGTTAGTCTGATCCAACCCAGACATCAAGTGTAAATCTCTGAGTAATAAAAAACCTTATAAGAAAACTTTTTTTGTTTCAAAATTATTTAGTCTGATCCAACCCAGACATCAAGTGTAAATCTATGAGTAATAAACAACCTTATAAGAAAACTTATTTCTGTTTAAAATTATTTAGTCTGATCCAACCAGATATCCAGTGTAAATCTATGAGTAATAAACAACCTTATAAGAAAACTTATTTCTGTTTAAAGTTATTTAGTCTGATCCAACCCAGACATCCAGTGTAAATTTCTGAGTAATAAACAACCTTATAAGAAAACTTTTTTCTGTTCCAAAATTATTTAGTCTGATCCAACCCAGACATCCAGTGTAAATCTATGAGTAATAAACAACCTTATAAGAAAACTTTTTTCTGTTCCAAAATTATTTAGTCTGATCCAACCCAGACATCCAGTGTAAATCTCTGAGTAATAAACAACCTTATAAGAAAACTTATTTCTGTTTAAAGTTAGTTAGTCTGATCCAACCCAGACATCAAGTGTAAATCTCTGAGTAATAAAAAACCTTATAAGAAAACTTTTTTTGTTTCAAAATTATTTAGTCTGATCCAACCCAGACATCAAGTGTAAATCTATGAGTAATAAACAACCTTATAAGAAAACTTATTTCTGTTTAAAATTATTTAGTCTGATCCAACCCAGACATCCAGTGTAAATCTCTGAGTATAAAACAACCTTATAAGAAAACTTATTTCTGTTTAAAGTTATTTAGTCTGATCCAACCCAGACATCAAGTGTAAATCTCTGAGTAATAAACAACCTTATAAGAAAACTTTTTTCTGTTCCAAAATTATTTAGTCTGATCCAACCCAGACATCCAGTGTAAATCTCTGAGTAATAAACAACCTTATAAGAAAACTTTTTTCTGTTTAAAGTTATTTAGTCTGATCCAACCCAGACATCAAGTGTAAATCTCTGAGTAATAAAAAACCTTATAAGAAAACTTTTTTCTGTTCCAAAATTATTTAGTCTGATCCAACCCAGACATCCAGTGTAAATCTATGAGTAATAAACAACCTTATAAGAAAACTTTTTTTGTTTCAAAATTATTTAGTCTGATCCAACCCAGACATCAAGTGTAAATCTATGAGTAATAAACAACCTTATAAGAAAACTTATTTCTGTTTAAAATTATTTAGTCTGATCCAACCCAGACATCCAGTGTAAATCTCTGAGTATAAAACAACCTTATAAGAAAACTTATTTCTGTTTAAAGTTATTTAGTCTGATCCAACCCAGACATCAAGTGTAAATCTCTGAGTAATAAAAAACCTTATAAGAAAACTTTTTTCTGTTCCAAAATTATTTAGTCTGATCCAACCCAGACATCCAGTGTAAATCTCTGAGTAATAAACAACCTTATAAGAAAACTTTTTTCTGTTTAAAGTTATTTAGTCTGATCCAACCCAGACATCAAGTGTAAATCTCTGAGTAATAAAAAACCTTATAAGAAAACTTATTTCTGTTCCAAAATTATTTAGTCTGATCCAACCCAGACTTCAAGTGTAAATCTATGAGTAATAAACAACCTTATAAGAAAACTTTTTTCTGTTCCAAAATTATTTAGTCTGATCCAACCCAGACATCCAGTGTAAATCTCTGAGTAATAAACAACCTTATAAGAAAACTTTTTTCTGTTCCAAAATTATTTAGTCTGATCCAACCCAGATATCCAGTGTAAATCTCTGAGTAATAAACAACCTTATAAGAAAACTTTTTTCTGTTTAAAGTTAGTTAGTCTGATCCAACCCAGACATCAAGTGTAAATCTCTGAGTAATAAAAAACCTTATAAGAAAACTTTTTTTGTTTCAAAATTATTTAGTCTGATCCAACCCAGACATCAAGTGTAAATCTATGAGTAATAAACAACCTTATAAGAAAACTTATTTCTGTTTAAAATTATTTAGTCTGATCCAACCAGATATCCAGTGTAAATCTATGAGTAATAAACAACCTTATAAGAAAACTTATTTCTGTTTAAAGTTATTTAGTCTGATCCAACCCAGACATCCAGTGTAAATTTCTGAGTAATAAACAACCTTATAAGAAAACTTTTTTCTGTTCCAAAATTATTTAGTCTGATCCAACCCAGACATCCAGTGTAAATCTATGAGTAATAAACAACCTTATAAGAAAACTTTTTTCTGTTCCAAAATTATTTAGTCTGATCCAACCCAGACATCCAGTGTAAATCTCTGAGTAATAAACAACCTTATAAGAAAACTTATTTCTGTTTAAAGTTAGTTAGTCTGATCCAACCCAGACATCAAGTGTAAATCTCTGAGTAATAAAAAACCTTATAAGAAAACTTTTTTTGTTTCAAAATTATTTAGTCTGATCCAACCCAGACATCAAGTGTAAATCTATGAGTAATAAACAACCTTATAAGAAAACTTATTTCTGTTTAAAATTATTTAGTCTGATCCAACCCAGACATCCAGTGTAAATCTCTGAGTATAAAACAACCTTATAAGAAAACTTATTTCTGTTTAAAGTTATTTAGTCTGATCCAACCCAGACATCAAGTGTAAATCTCTGAGTAATAAACAACCTTATAAGAAAACTTTTTTCTGTTCCAAAATTATTTAGTCTGATCCAACCCAGACATCAAGTGTAAATCTATGAGTAATAAACAACCTTATAAGAAAACTTTTTTCTGTTCCAAAATTATTTAGTCTGATCCAACCCAGATATCCAGTGTAAATCTCTGAGTAATAAACAACCTTATAAGAAAACTTTTTTCTGTTCCAAAATTATTTAGTCTGATCCAACCCAGACATCCAGTGTAAATCTCTGAGTAATAAAGAACCTTATAAGAAAACTTATTTCTGTTTAAAATTATTTAGTCTGATCCAACCCAGACATCAAGTGTAAATCTATGAGTAATAAACAGCCTTATAAGAAAACTTTTTTCTGTTTAAAGTTATTTAGTCTGATCCAACCCAGATATCCAGTGTAAATCTATGAGTAATAAACAACCTTATAAGAAAACTTATTTCTGTTTAAAGTTATTTAGTCTGATCCAATCCAGACATCCAGTGTAAATCTCTGAGTAATAAACAACCTTATAAGAAAACTTATTTCTGTTTAAAGTTAGTTAGTCTGATCCAACCCAGATATCCAGTGTAAATCTATGAGTAATAAACAACCTTATAAGAAAACTTTTTTCTGTTCCAAAATTATTTAGTCTGATCCAACCCAGACATCCAGTGTAAATCTCTGAGTAATAAACAACCTTATAAGAAAACTTTTTTCTGTTTAAAGTTAGTTAGTCTGATCCAACCCAGACATCAAGTGTAAATCTATGAGTAATAAACAACCTTATAAGAAAACTTTTTTCTGTTCCAAAATTATTTAGTCTGATCCAACCCAGACATCAAGTGTAAATCTATGAGTAATAAACAACCTTATAAGAAAACTTTTTTCTGTTCCAAAATTATTTAGTCTGATCCAACCCAGACATCCAGTGTAAATCTCTGAGTATAAAACAACCTTATAAGAAAACTTATTTCTGTTCCAAAATTATTTAGTCTGATCCAACCCAGACATCCAGTGTAAATCTATGAGTAATAAACAACCTTATAAGAAAACTTTTTTCTGTTCCAAAATTATTTAGTCTGATCCAACCCAGATATCCAGTGTAAATCTCTGAGTAATAAACAACCTTATAAGAAAACTTTTTTCTGTTTAAAGTTAGTTAGTCTGATCCAACCCAGACATCAAGTGTAAATCTCTGAGTAATAAAAAACCTTATAAGAAAACTTTTTTTGTTTCAAAATTATTTAGTCTGATCCAACCCAGATATCCAGTGTAAATCTCTGAGTAATAAACAGCCTTATAAGAAAACTTTTTTCTGTTTAAAGTTATTTAGTCTGATCCAACCCAGATATCCAGTGTAAATCTATGAGTAATAAACAACCTTATAAGAAAACTTTTTTCTGTTCCAAAATTATTTAGTCTGATCCAACCCAGACATCCAGTGTAAATCTCTGAGTAATAAACAACCTTATAAGAAAACTTATTTCTGTTTAAAGTTAGTTAGTCTGATCCAACCCAGACATCAAGTGTAAATCTCTGAGTAATAAAAAACCTTATAAGAAAACTTTTTTTGTTTCAAAATTATTTAGTCTGATCCAACCCAGACATCCAGTGTAAATTTCTGAGTAATAAACAACCTTATAAGAAAACTTATTTCTGTTTAAAGTTATTTAGTCTGATCCAACCCAGATATCCAGTGTAAATTTCTGAGTAATAAACAACCTTATAAGAAAACTTATTTCTGTTTAAAGTTAGTTAGTCTGATCCAACCCAGACATCCAGTGAAATCTATGAGTAATAAACAACCTTATAAGAAAACAAAATTATTTAGTCTGATCCAACCCAGACATCAAGTGTAAATCTATGAGTAATAAACAACCTTATAAGAAAACTTTTTTCTGTTCCAAAATTATTTAGTCTGATCCAACCCAGACATCCAGTGTAAATCTATGAGTAATAAACAACCTTATAAGAAAACTTATTTCTGTTTAAAGTTATTTAGTCTGATCCAACCCAGATATCCAGTGTAAATTTCTGAGTAATAAACAACCTTATAAGAAAACTTATTTCTGTTTAAAATTATTTAGTCTGATCCAACCAGATATCCAGTGTAAATCTATGAGTAATAAACAACCTTATAAGAAAACTTTTTTCTGTTCCAAAATTATTTAGTCTGATCCAACCCAGACATCCAGTGTAAATTTCTGAGTAATAAACAACCTTATAAGAAAACTTATTTCTGTTTAAAGTTATTTAGTCTGATCCAACCCAGATATCCAGTGTAAATTTCTGAGTAATAAACAACCTTATAAGAAAACTTATTTCTGTTTAAAGTTATTTAGTCTGATCACCCCAGACATCAAGTGTAAATCTCTGAGTAATAAACAACCTTATAAGAAAACTTATTTCTGTTTAAAGTTAGTTAGTCTGATCCAACCCAGATATACAGTGTAAATCTCTGAGTAATAAACAACCTTATAAGAAAACTTTTTTCTGTTTAAAATTATTTAGTCTGATCCAACCAGATATCCAGTGTAAATCTATGAGTAATAAACAACCTTATAAGAAAACTTTTTTCTGTTCCAAAATTATTTAGTCTGATCCAACCCAGACATCCAGTGTAAATTTCTGAGTAATAAACAACCTTATAAGAAAACTTATTTCTGTTCCAAAATTATTTAGTCTGATCCAACCCAGATATCCAGTGTAAATTTCTGAGTAATAAACAACCTTATAAGAAAACTTATTTCTGTTCCAAAATTATTTAGTCTGATCCAACCCAGATATCCAGTGTAAATTTCTGAGTAATAAACAACCTTATAAGAAAACTTATTTCTGTTTAAAATTATTTAGTCTGATCTAACCCAGACATCAAGTGTAAATCTCTGAGTAATAAACAACCTTATAAGAAAACTTTTTTCTGTTCCAAAATTATTTAGTCTGATCCAACCCAGACATCCAGTGTAAATTTCTGAGTAATAAACAACCTTATAAGAAAACTTATTTCTGTTTAAAGTTATTTAGTCTGATCCAACCCAGATATCCAGTGTAAATTTCTGAGTAATAAACAACCTTATAAGAAAACTTATTTCTGTTCCAAAATTATTTAGTCTGATCCAACCCAGACATCAAGTGTAAATCTATGAGTAATAAACAACCTTATAAGAAAACTTATTTCTGTTCCAAAATTATTTAGTCTGATCCAACCCAGATATCCAGTGTAAATTTCTGAGTAATAAACAACCTTATAAGAAAACTTATTTCTGTTCCAAAATTATTTAGTCTGATCCAACCCAGACATCAAGTGTAAATCTCTGAGTAATAAAAAACCTTATAAGAAAACTTTTTTTGTTTCAAAATTATTTAGTCTGATCCAACCCAGATATCCAGTGTAAATCTCTGAGTAATAAACAACCTTATAAGAAAACTTATTTCTGTTCCAAAATTATTTAGTCTGATCCAACCCAGACATCAAGTGTAAATTTCTGAGTAATAAACAACCTTATAAGAAAACTTTTTTCTGTTCCAAAATTATTTAGTCTGATCCAACCCAGACATCAAGTGTAAATCTCTGAGTAATAAACAACCTTATAAGAAAACTTATTTCTGTTCCAAAATTATTTAGTCTGATCCAACCCAGATATCCAGTGTAAATCTCTGAGTATAAAACAACCTTATAAGAAAACTTTTTTCTGTTCCAAAATTATTTAGTCTGATCCAACCCAGACATCAAGTGTAAATCTATGAGTAATAAACAACCTTATAAGAAAACTTTTTTCTGTTCCAAAATTATTTAGTCTGATCCAACCCAGACATCCAGTGTAAATTTCTGAGTAATAAACAACCTTATAAGAAAACTTATTTCTGTTCCAAAATTATTTAGTCTGATCCAACCCAGATATCCAGTGTATATCTATGAGTAATAAACAACCTTATAAGAAAACTTATTTCTGTTCCAAAATTATTTAGTCTGATCCAACCCAGATATCAAGTGTAAATCTCTGAGTAATAAACAACCTTATAAGAAAACTTATTTCTGTTTAAAATTATTTAGTCTGATCCAACCAGACATCAAGTGTAAATCTCTGAGTAATAAACAACCTTATAAGAAAACTTATTTCTGTTTAAAGTTAGTTAGTCTGATCCAACCCAGACATCCAGTGTAAATTTCTGAGTAATAAACAACCTTATAAGAAAACTTATTTCTGTTTAAAGTTAGTTAGTCTGATCCAACCCAGACATCGAGTGTAAATCTCTGAGTAATAAACAACCTTATAAGAAAACTTATTTCTGTTTAAAGTTAGTTAGTCTGATCCAACCCAGACATCGAGTGTAAATCTCTGAGTAATAAACAACCTTATAAGAAAACTTATTTCTGTTTAAAGTTATTTAGTCTGATCCAACCCAGACATCAAGTGTAAATCTCTGAGTAATAAACAACCTTATAAGAAAACTTATTTCTGTTTAAAGTTATTTAGTCTGATCCAACCCAGACATCCAGTGTAAATCTATGAGTAATAAACAACCTTATAAGAAAACTTTTTTCTGTTCCAAAATTATTTAGTCTGATCCAACCCAGACATCCAGTGTAAATCTCTGAGTAATAAACAACCTTATAAGAAAACTTTTTTTGTTTCAAAATTATTTAGTCTGATCCAACCCAGACATCAAGTGTAAATCTATGAGTAATAAACAACCTTATAAGAAAACTTATTTCTGTTTAAAGTTATTTAGTCTGATCCAACCCAGACATCCAGTGTAAATTTCTGAGTAATAAACAACCTTATAAGAAAACTTTTTTCTGTTCCAAAATTATTTAGTCTGATCCAACCCAGATATCCAGTGTAAATTTCTGAGTAATAAACAACCTTATAAGAAAACTTATTTCTGTTCCAAAATTATTTAGTCTGATCCAACCCAGACATCCAGTGTAAATCTATGAGTAATAAACAACCTTATAAGAAAACTTTTTTCTGTTCCAAAATTATTTAGTCTGATCCAACCCAGACATCAAGTGTAAATCTATGAGTAATAAACAACCTTATAAGAAAACTTATTTCTGTTTAAAGTTATTTAGTCTGATCCAACCCAGACATCCAGTGTAAATCTCTGAGTAATAAACAACCTTATAAGAAAACTTATTTCTGTTCCAAAATTATAGAGTCTGATCCAACCCAGATATCCAGTGTAAATCTCTGAGTAATAAACAACCTTATAAGAAAACTTTTTTCTGTTCCAAAATTATTTAGTCTGATCCAACCCAGACATCCAGTGTAAATCTCTGAGTAATAAACAACCTTATAAGAAAACTTATTTCTGTTTAAAGTTATTTAGTCTGATCACCCCAGACATCAAGTGTAAATCTATGAGTAATAAACAACCTTATAAGAAAACTTTTTTCTGTTCCAAAATTATTTAGTCTGATCCAACCCAGACATCAAGTGTAAATCTCTGAGTAATAAACAACCTTATAAGAAAACTTTTTTCTGTTCCAAAATTATTTAGTCTGATCCAACCCAGACATCCAGTGTAAATCTCTGAGTAATAAACAACCTTATAAGAAAACTTATTTCTGTTCCAAAATTATTTAGTCTGATCCAACCCAGACATCCAGTGTAAATCTATGAGTAATAAACAACCTTATAAGAAAACTTATTTCTGTTCCAAAATTATTTAGTCTGATCCAACCCAGACATCAAGTGTAAATCTCTGAGTAATAAACAACCTTATAAGAAAACTTATTTCTGTTTAAAATTATTTAGTCTGATCCAACCAGATATCCAGTGTAAATCTATGAGTAATAAACAACCTTATAAGAAAACTTATTTCTGTTTAAAGTTATTTAGTCTGATCCAACCCAGACATCAAGTGTAAATCTCTGAGTAATAAACAACCTTATAAGAAAACTTTTTTCTGTTCCAAAATTATTTAGTCTGATCCAACCCAGACATCAAGTGTAAATCTATGAGTAATAAACAACCTTATAAGAAAACTTTTTTCTGTTCCAAAATTATTTAGTCTGATCCAACCCAGACATCAAGTGTAAATTTCTGAGTAATAAACAACCTTATAAGAAAACTTTTTTCTGTTCCAAAATTATTTAGTCTGATCCAACCCAGACATCAAGTGTAAATCTATGAGTAATAAACAACCTTATAAGAAAACTTTTTTCTGTTCCAAAATTATTTAGTCTGATCCAACCCAGACATCAAGTGTAAATCTATGAGTAATAAACAACCTTATAAGAAAACTTTTTTCTGTTCCAAAATTATTTAGTCTGATCCAACCCAGATATCCAGTGTAAATCTCTGAGTAATAAACAACCTTATAAGAAAACTTTTTTCTGTTTAAAGTTAGTTAGTCTGATCCAACCCAGACATCAAGTGTAAATCTCTGAGTAATAAAAAACCTTATAAGAAAACTTTTTTTGTTTCAAAATTATTTAGTCTGATCCAACCCAGATATCCAGTGTAAATCTCTGAGTAATAAACAACCTTATAAGAAAACTTTTTTCTGTTTAAAGTTAGTTAGTCTGATCCAACCCAGACATCAAGTGTAAATCTCTGAGTAATAAAAAACCTTATAAGAAAACTTATTTCTGTTCCAAAATTATTTAGTCTGATCCAACCCAGACATCAAGTGTAAATCTATGAGTAATAAACAACCTTATAAGAAAACTTTTTTCTGTTCCAAAATTATTTAGTCTGATCCAACCCAGACATCCAGTGTAAATCTATGAGTAATAAACAACCTTATAAGAAAACTTTTTTCTGTTCCAAAATTATTTAGTCTGATCCAACCCAGACATCCAGTGTAAATCTCTGAGTAATAAACAACCTTATAAGAAAACTTTTTTCTGTTCCAAAATTATTTAGTCTGATCCAACCCAGATATCCAGTGTAAATCTCTGAGTAATAAACAACCTTATAAGAAAACTTTTTTCTGTTCCAAAATTATTTAGTCTGATCCAACCCAGACATCAAGTGTAAATCTCTGAGTAATAAAAAACCTTATAAGAAAACTTTTTTTGTTTAAAAATTATTTAGTCTGATCCAACCCAGACATCAAGTGTAAATCTATGAGTAATAAACAACCTTATAAGAAAACTTATTTCTGTTTAAAATTATTTAGTCTGATCCAACCAGATATCCAGTGTAAATCTATGAGTAATAAACAACCTTATAAGAAAACTTATTTCTGTTTAAAGTTATTTAGTCTGATCCAACCCAGACATCAAGTGTAAATCTCTGAGTAATAAACAACCTTATAAGAAAACTTTTTTCTGTTCCAAAATTATTTAGTCTGATCCAACCCAGACATCAAGTGTAAATCTATGAGTAATAAACAACCTTATAAGAAAACTTATTTCTGTTCCAAAATTATTTAGTCTGATCCAACCCAGATATCCAGTGTAAATCTCTGAGTAATAAACAACCTTATAAGAAAACTTTTTTCTGTTCCAAAATTATTTAGTCTGATCCAACCCAGACATCCAGTGTAAATTTCTGAGTAATAAAGAACCTTATAAGAAAACTTATTTCTGTTTAAAATTATTTAGTCTGATCCAACCCAGACATCAAGTGTAAATCTATGAGTAATAAACAGCCTTATAAGAAAACTTTTTTCTGTTTAAAGTTATTTAGTCTGATCCAACCCAGATATCCAGTGTAAATCTATGAGTAATAAACAACCTTATAAGAAAACTTATTTCTGTTTAAAGTTATTTAGTCTGATCCAATCCAGATATCCAGTGTAAATCTCTGAGTAATAAACAACCTTATAAGAAAACTTATTTCTGTTTAAAGTTAGTTAGTCTGATCCAACCCAGATATCCAGTGTAAATCTATGAGTAATAAACAACCTTATAAGAAAACTTTTTTCTGTTCCAAAATTATTTAGTCTGATCCAACCCAGACATCCAGTGTAAATCTCTGAGTAATAAACAACCTTATAAGAAAACTTTTTTCTGTTTAAAGTTAGTTAGTCTGATCCAACCCAGACATCCAGTGTAAATCTATGAGTAATAAACAACCTTATAAGAAAACTTATTTCTGTTCCAAAATTATTTAGTCTGATCCAACCCAGACATCCAGTGTAAATCTATGAGTAATAAACAGCCTTATAAGAAAACTTTTTTCTGTTTAAAGTTATTTAGTCTGATCCAACCCAGATATCCAGTGTAAATCTATGAGTAATAAACAACCTTATAAGAAAACTTATTTCTGTTTAAAGTTATTTAGTCTGATCCAACCCAGACATCCAGTGTAAATTTCTGAGTAATAAACAACCTTATAAGAAAACTTATTTCTGTTTAAAGTTATTTAGTCTGATCCAACCCAGATATCCAGTGTAAATTTCTGAGTAATAAACAACCTTATAAGAAAACTTATTTCTGATCCAAAATTATAGAGTCTGATCCAACCAGATATCCAGTGTAAATCTCTGAGTAATAAACAACCTTATAAGAAAACTTTTTTCTGTTCCAAAATTATTTAGTCTGATCCAACCCAGACATCAAGTGTAAATCTATGAGTAATAAACAGCCTTATAAGAAAACTTTTTTCTGTTTAAAGTTATTTAGTCTGATCCAACCCAGATATCCAGTGTAAATCTATGAGTAATAAACAACCTTATAAGAAAACTTATTTCTGTTTAAAGTTATTTAGTCTGATCCAACCCAGACATCCAGTGTAAATTTCTGAGTAATAAACAACCTTATAAGAAAACTTATTTCTGTTCCAAAATTATTTAGTCTGATCCAACCCAGACATCCAGTGTAAATTTCTGAGTAATAAACAACCTTATAAGAAAACTTATTTCTGTTTAAAGTTATTTAGTCTGATCACCCCAGATATCCAGTGTAAATTTCTGAGTAATAAACAACCTTATAAGAAAACTTATTTCTGTTCCAAAATTATTTAGTCTGATCCAACCCAGACATCCAGTGTAAATCTATGAGTAATAAACAACCTTATAAGAAAACTTATTTCTGTTCCAAAATTATTTAGTCTGATCCAACCCAGACATCCAGTGTAAATTTCTGAGTAATAAACAACCTTATAAGAAAACTTATTTCTGTTTAAAGTTATTTAGTCTGATCACCCCAGATATCCAGTGTAAATTTCTGAGTAATAAACAACCTTATAAGAAAACTTATTTCTGTTCCAAAATTATTTAGTCTGATCCAACCCAGACATCCAGTGTAAATCTATGAGTAATAAACAACCTTATAAGAAAACTTTTTTCTGTTCCAAAATTATTTAGTCTGATCCAACCCAGACATCAAGTGTAAATCTATGAGTAATAAACAACCTTATAAGAAAACTTATTTCTGTTTAAAGTTATTTAGTCTGATCCAACCCAGACATCCAGTGTAAATTTCTGAGTAATAAACAACCTTATAAGAAAACTTATTTCTGTTCCAAAATTATTTAGTCTGATCCAACCCAGACATCCAGTGTAAATTTCTGAGTAATAAACAACCTTATAAGAAAACTTATTTCTGTTTAAAGTTATTTAGTCTGATCACCCCAGATATCCAGTGTAAATTTCTGAGTAATAAACAACCTTATAAGAAAACTTATTTCTGTTCCAAAATTATTTAGTCTGATCCAACCCAGACATCCAGTGTAAATCTATGAGTAATAAACAACCTTATAAGAAAACTTTTTTCTGTTCCAAAATTATTTAGTCTGATCCAACCCAGACATCAAGTGTAAATCTATGAGTAATAAACAACCTTATAAGAAAACTTATTTCTGTTTAAAGTTATTTAGTCTGATCCAACCCAGACATCCAGTGTAAATTTCTGAGTAATAAACAACCTTATAAGAAAACTTATTTCTGTTCCAAAATTATTTAGTCTGATCCAACCCAGACATCCAGTGTAAATTTCTGAGTAATAAACAACCTTATAAGAAAACTTATTTCTGTTCCAAAATTATTTAGTCTGATCCAACCCAGACATCCAGTGTAAATTTCTGAGTAATAAACAACCTTATAAGAAAACTTATTTCTGTTTAAAGTTATTTAGTCTGATCCAACCCAGATATCCAGTGTAAATCTCTGAGTAATAAACAACCTTATAAGAAAACTTATTTCTGTTCCAAAATTATTTAGTCTGATCCAACCCAGACATCCAGTGTAAATCTCTGAGTAATAAACAACCTTATAAGAAAACTTATTTCTGTTCCAAAATTATTTAGTCTGATCCAACCCAGACATCCAGTGTAAATCTCTGAGTAATAAACAACCTTATAAGAAAACTTATTTCTGTTCCAAAATTATTTAGTCTGATCCAACCCAGACATCAAGTGTAAATCTCTGAGTAATAAACAACCTTATAAGAAAACTTTTTTCTGTTCCAAAATTATTTAGTCTGATCCAACCCAGACATCGAGTGTAAATCTATGAGTAATAAACAACCTTATAAGAAAACTTATTTCTGTTCCAAAATTATTTAGTCTGATCCAACCCAGACATCAAGTGTAAATCTCTGAGTAATAAACAACCTTATAAGAAAACTTTTTTCTGTTCCAAAATTATTTAGTCTGATCCAACCCAGACATCCAGTGTAAATCTATGAGTAATAAACAACCTTATAAGAAAACTTTTTTCTGTTCCAAAATTATTTAGTCTGATCCAACCCAGACATCCAGTGTAAATCTCTGAGTAATAAACAACCTTATAAGAAAACTTATTTCTGTTTAAAATTATTTAGTCTGATCCAACCAGATATCCAGTGTAAATCTATGAGTAATAAACAACCTTATAAGAAAACTTATTTCTGTTTAAAGTTATTTAGTCTGATCCAACCCAGACATCCAGTGTAAATTTCTGAGTAATAAACAACCTTATAAGAAAACTTTTTTCTGTTCCAAAATTATTTAGTCTGATCCAACCCAGACATCAAGTGTAAATTTCTGAGTAATAAACAACCTTATAAGAAAACTTTTTTCTGTTCCAAAATTATTTAGTCTGATCCAACCCAGATATCCAGTGTAAATCTCTGAGTAATAAACAACCTTATAAGAAAACTTATTTCTGTTTAAAATTATTTAGTCTGATCCAACCAGATATCAAGTGTAAATCTATGAGTAATAAACAACCTTATAAGAAAACTTTTTTCTGTTCCAAAATTATTTAGTCTGATCCAACCCAGACATCAAGTGTAAATCTCTGAGTAATAAACAACCTTATAAGAAAACTTATTTCTGTTCCAAAATTATTTAGTCTGATCCAACCCAGACATCAAGTGTAAATCTATGAGTAATAAACAACCTTATAAGAAAACTTATTTCTGTTCCAAAATTATTTAGTCTGATCCAAACCAGACATCAAGTGTAAATCTCTGAGTAATAAACAACCTTATAAGAAAACTTATTTCTGTTTAAAATTATTTAGTCTGATCCAACCAGATATCCAGTGTAAATCTATGAGTAATAAACAACCTTATAAGAAAACTTATTTCTGTTCCAAAATTATTTAGTCTGATCCAACCCAGACATCCAGTGTAAATTTCTGAGTAATAAACAACCTTATAAGAAAACTTATTTCTGTTCCAAAATTATTTAGTCTGATCCAACCCGGATATCCAGTGTAAATCTCTGAGTAAAAAACAACCTTATAAGAAAACTTTTTTCTGTTTAAAATTATTTAGTCTGATCCAACCCAGACATCCAGTGTAAATTTCTGAGTAATAAACAACTTTTTAAAAAAACTTTTTTCTGTTCCAAAATTATTTAGTCTGATCCAACCCAGACATCCAGTGTAAATTTCTGAGTAATAAACAACCTTATAAGAAAACTTATTTCTGTTCCAAAATTATTGAGTCTGATCCAACCCAGATATCCAGTGTAAATCTCTGAGTAATAAACAACCTTATAAGAAAACTTTTTTCTGTTCCAAAATTATTTAGTCTGATCCATCCCAGACATCCAGTGTAAATTTCTGAGTAATAAACAACCTTTTAAAAAAACTTTTTTCTGTTCCAAAATTATTTAGTCTGATCCAACCCAGATATCCAGTGTAAATCTCTGAGTATAAAACAACCTTATAAGAAAACTTTTTTCTGTTCCAAAATTATTTAGTCTGATCCAACCCAGACATCCAGTGTAAATTTCTGAGTAATAAACAACCTTATAAGAAAACTTATTTCTGTTCCAAAATTATTTAGTCTGATCCAACCCAGACATCCAGTGTAAATTTCTGAGTAATAAACAACCTTATAAGAAAACTTTTTTCTGTTTAAAGTTATTTAGTCTGATCCAACCCAGACATCGAGTGTAAATCTCTGAGTAATAAACAACCTTATAAGAAAACTTTTTTCTGTTCCAAAATTATTTAGTCTGATCCAACCCAGATATACAGTGTAAATCTCTGAGTAATAAACAACCTTATAAGAAAACTTATTTCTGATCCAAAATTATAGAGTCTGATCCAACCCAGACATCAAGTGTAAATCTCTGAGTAATAAACAACCTTATAAGAAAACTTATTTCTGTTCCAAAATTATTTAGTCTGATCCAACCCAGACATCCAGTGTAAATCTCTGAGTATAAAACAACCTTATAAGAAAACTTTTTTCTGTTTAAAGTTATTTAGTCTGATCCAACCCAGACATCCAGTGTAAATCTCTGAGTAATAAACAACCTTATAAGAAAACTTTTTTCTGTTCCAAAATTATTTAGTCTGATCCAACCCAGATATACAGTGTAAATCTCTGAGTAATAAACAACCTTATAAGAAAACTTATTTCTGATCCAAAATTATAGAGTCTGATCCAACCCAGACATCAAGTGTAAATCTCTGAGTAATAAACAACCTTATAAGAAAACTTATTTCTGTTCCAAAATTATTTAGTCTGATCCAACCCAGACATCAAGTGTAAATCTATGAGTAAAAAACAACCTTATAAGAAAACTTATTTCTGTTCCAAAATTATTTAGTCTGATCCAAACCAGACATCAAGTGTAAATCTCTGAGTAATAAACAACCTTATAAGAAAACTTATTTCTGTTTAAAATTATTTAGTCTGATCCAACCAGATATCCAGTGTAAATCTATGAGTAATAAACAACCTTATAAGAAAACTTATTTCTGATCCAAAATTATAGAGTCTGATCCAACCAGATATCCAGTGTAAATCTCTGAGTAATAAACAACCTTATAAGAAAACTTTTTTCTGTTCCAAAATTATTTAGTCTGATCCAACCCAGACATCAAGTGTAAATCTCTGAGTAATAAACAACCTTATAAGAAAACTTTTTTTGTTTCAAAATTATTTAGTCTGATCCAACCCAGACATCAAGTGTAAATCTATGAGTAATAAACAACCTTATAAGAAAACTTATTTCTGTTCCAAAATTATTTAGTCTGATCCAACCCAGACATCAAGTGTAAATCTATGAGTAATAAACAACCTTATAAGAAAACTTATTTCTGTTCCAAAATTATTTAGTCTGATCCAACCCAGACATCCAGTGTAAATTTCTGAGTAATAAACAACCTTATAAGAAAACTTTTTTCTGTTCCAAAATTATTTAGTCTGATCCAACCCAGATATACAGTGTAAATCTCTGAGTAATAAACAACCTTATAAGAAAACTTATTTCTGATCCAAAATTATTGAGTCTGATCCAACCCAGACATCCAGTGTAAATTTCTGAGTAATAAACAACCTTTTAAAAAAACTTTTTTCTGTTCCAAAATTATTTAGTCTGATCCAACCCAGACATCCAGTGTAAATTTCTGAGTAATAAACAACCTTATAAGAAAACTTATTTCTGTTCCAAAATTATTTAGTCTGATCCAACCCAGATATACAGTGTAAATCTCTGAGTAATAAACAACCTTATAAGAAAACTTATTTCTGATCCAAAATTATTTAGTCTGATCCATCCCAGACATCCAGTGTAAATTTCTGAGTAATAAACAACCTTTTAAAAAAACTTTTTTCTGTTCCAAAATTATTTAGTCTGATCCAACCCAGATATCCAGTGTAAATCTCTGAGTAATAAACAACCTTATAAGAAAACTTTTTTCTGTTTAAAGTTATTTAGTCTGATCCAACCCAGACATCCAGTGTAAATTTCTGAGTAATAAACAACCTTATAAGAAAACTTATTTCTGTTCCAAAATTATTTAGTCTGATCCAACCCAGATATCCAGTGTAAATCTCTGAGTATAAAACAACCTTATAAGAAAACTTTTTTCTGTTCCAAAATTATTTAGTCTGATCCAACCCAGACATCCAGTGTAAATTTCTGAGTAATAAACAACCTTATAAGAAAACTTATTTCTGTTCCAAAATTATTTAGTCTGATCCAACCCAGATATACAGTGTAAATCTCTGAGTAATAAACAACCTTATAAGAAAACTTATTTCTGATCCAAAATTATAGAGTCTGATCCAACCCAGACATCCAGTGTAAATTTCTGAGTAATAAACAACCTTTTAAAAAAACTTTTTTCTGTTCCAAAATTATTTAGTCTGATCCAACCCAGACATCCAGTGTAAATTCCTGAGTAATAAACAACCTTATAAGAAAACTTATTTCTGTTTAAAGTTATTTAGTCTGATCCAACCCAGATATCAAGTGTAAATCTATGAGTAATAAACAACCTTATAAGAAAACTTATTTCTGTTCCAAAATTATTTAGTCTGATCCAACCCAGACATCCAGTGTAAATCTCTGAGTAATAAACAACCTTATAAGAAAACTTTTTTCTGTTCCAAAATTATTTAGTCTGATCCAACCCAGACATCAAGTGTAAATTTCTGAGTAATAAACAACCTTATAAGAAAACTTTTTTCTGTTCCAAAATTATTGAGTCTGATCCAACCCAGACATCCAGTGTAAATCTCTGAGTAATAAACAACCTTATAAGAAAACTTTTTTCTGTTCCAAAATTATTTAGTCTGATCCAACCCAGATATCCAGTGTAAATCTCTGAGTAAAAAACAACCTTATAAGAAAACTTTTTTCTGTTCCAAAATTATTTAGTCTGATCCAACCCAGATATCCAGTGTAAATCTCTGAGTAATAAACAACCTTATAAGAAAACTTATTTCTGTTCCAAAATTATAGAGTCTGATCCAACCCAGATATCCAGTGTAAATCTCTGAGTAATAAACAACCTTATAAGAAAACTTATTTCTGTTCCAAAATTATTGAGTCTGATCCAACCCAGATATCCAGTGTAAATCTCTGAGTAATAAACAACCTTATAAGAAAACTTTTTTCTGTTCCAAAATTATTTAGTCTGATCCAACCCAGATATCCAGTGTAAATCTCTGAGTAATAAACAACCTTATAAGAAAACTTATTTCTGTTCCAAAATTATTTAGTCTGATCCAACCCAGATATCCAGTGTAAATCTCTGAGTAATAAACAACCTTATAAGAAAACTTATTTCTGTTCCAAAATTATAGAGTCTGATCCAACCCAGATATCCAGTGTAAATCTCTGAGTAATAAACAACCTTATAAGAAAACTTTTTTCTGTTCCAAAATTATTTAGTCTGATCCAACCCAGATATCCAGTGTAAATCTCTGAGTAATAAACAACCTTATAAGAAAACTTATTTCTGTTCCAAAATTATAGAGTCTGATCCAACCCAGATATCCAGTGTAAATCTCTGAGTAATAAACAACCTTATAAGAAAACTTATTTCTGTTCCAAAATTATTGAGTCTGATCCAACCCAGATATCCAGTGTAAATCTCTGAGTAATAAACAACCTTATAAGAAAACTTATTTCTGTTCCAAAATTATTTAGTCTGATCCAACCCAGATATACAGTGTAAATCTCTGAGTATAAAACAACCTTATAAGAAAACTTTTTTCTGTTCCAAAATTATTTAGTCTGATCCAACCCAGATATCCAGTGTAAATCTCTGAGTAATAAACAACCTTATAAGAAAACTTATTTCTGTTCCAAAATTATAGAGTCTGATCCAACCCAGATATCCAGTGTAAATCTCTGAGTAATAAACAACCTTATAAGAAAACTTATTTCTGTTCCAAAATTATAGAGTCTGATCCAACCCAGATATCCAGTGTAAATCTCTGAGTAATAAACAACCTTATAAGAAAACTTTTTTCTGTTCCAAAATTATTTAGTCTGATCCAACCCAGACATCCAGTGTAAATCTCTGAGTAATAAACAACCTTATAAGAAAACTTATTTCTGTTCCAAAATTATTTAGTCTGATCCAACCCAGATATCCAGTGTAAATCTCTGAGTAATAAACAACCTTATAAGAAAACTTTTTTCTGTTCCAAAATTATTTAGTCTGATCCAACCCAGACATCCAGTGTAAATCTCTGAGTAATAAACAACCTTATAAGAAAACTTATTTCTGTTCCAAAATTATTTAGTCTGATCCAACCCAGATATCCAGTGTAAATCTCTGAGTAATAAACAACCTTATAAGAAAACTTATTTCTGTTCCAAAATTATAGAGTCTGATCCAACCCAGATATCCAGTGTAAATCTCTGAGTAATAAACAACCTTATAAGAAAACTTATTTCTGTTTAAAGTTATTTAGTCTGATCCAACCCAGATATACAGTGTAAATCTATGAGTAATAAACAACCTTATAAGAAAACTTTTTTCTGTTCCAAAATTATTTAGTCTGATCCAACCCAGATATACAGTGTAAATCTCTGAGTAATAAACAACCTTATAAGAAAACTTATTTCTGTTCCAAAATTATAGAGTCTGATCCAACCCAGATATCCAGTGTAAATCTCTGAGTAATAAACAACCTTATAAGAAAACTTTTTTCTGTTCCAAAATTATTTAGTCTGATCCAACCCAGACATCCAGTGTAAATCTCTGAGTAATAAACAACCTTATAAGAAAACTTATTTCTGTTCCAAAATTATTTAGTCTGATCCAACCCAGATATCCAGTGTAAATCTCTGAGTAATAAACAACCTTATAAGAAAACTTATTTCTGTTCCAAAATTATAGAGTCTGATCCAACCCAGATATCCAGTGTAAATCTCTGAGTAATAAACAACCTTATAAGAAAACTTTTTTCTGTTCCAAAATTATTTAGTCTGATCCAACCCAGATATACAGTGTAAATCTATGAGTAATAAACAACCTTATAAGAAAACTTATTTCTGTTCCAAAATTATAGAGTCTGATCCAACCCAGATATCCAGTGTAAATCTCTGAGTAATAAACAACCTTATAAGAAAACTTTTTTCTGTTCCAAAATTATTTAGTCTGATCCAACCCAGACATCCAGTGTAAATCTCTGAGTAATAAACAACCTTATAAGAAAACTTATTTCTGTTCCAAAATTATTTAGTCTGATCCAACCCAGATATCCAGTGTAAATCTCTGAGTAATAAACAACCTTATAAGAAAACTTATTTCTGTTCCAAAATTATAGAGTCTGATCCAACCCAGATATCCAGTGTAAATCTCTGAGTAATAAACAACCTTATAAGAAAACTTATTTCTGTTTAAAGTTATTTAGTCTGATCCAACCCAGATATACAGTGTAAATCTATGAGTAATAAACAACCTTATAAGAAAACTTTTTTCTGTTCCAAAATTATTTAGTCTGATCCAACCCAGATATACAGTGTAAATCTCTGAGTAATAAACAACCTTATAAGAAAACTTATTTCTGTTCCAAAATTATAGAGTCTGATCCAACCCAGATATCCAGTGTAAATCTCTGAGTAATAAACAACCTTATAAGAAAACTTTTTTCTGTTCCAAAATTATTTAGTCTGATCCAACCCAGACATCCAGTGTAAATCTCTGAGTAATAAACAACCTTATAAGAAAACTTATTTCTGTTCCAAAATTATTTAGTCTGATCCAACCCAGATATCCAGTGTAAATCTCTGAGTAATAAACAACCTTATAAGAAAACTTATTTCTGTTCCAAAATTATAGAGTCTGATCCAACCCAGATATCCAGTGTAAATCTCTGAGTAATAAACAACCTTATAAGAAAACTTATTTCTGTTTAAAGTTATTTAGTCTGATCCAACCCAGATATACAGTGTAAATCTATGAGTAATAAACAACCTTATAAGAAAACTTTTTTCTGTTCCAAAATTATTTAGTCTGATCCAACCCAGATATACAGTGTAAATCTCTGAGTAATAAACAACCTTATAAGAAAACTTATTTCTGTTCCAAAATTATAGAGTCTGATCCAACCCAGATATCCAGTGTAAATCTCTGAGTAATAAACAACCTTATAAGAAAACTTTTTTCTGTTCCAAAATTATTTAGTCTGATCCAACCCAGACATCCAGTGTAAATCTCTGAGTAATAAACAACCTTATAAGAAAACTTATTTCTGTTCCAAAATTATTTAGTCTGATCCAACCCAGATATCCAGTGTAAATCTCTGAGTAATAAACAACCTTATAAGAAAACTTATTTCTGTTCCAAAATTATAGAGTCTGATCCAACCCAGATATCCAGTGTAAATCTCTGAGTAATAAACAACCTTATAAGAAAACTTATTTCTGTTTAAAGTTATTTAGTCTGATCCAACCCAGATATACAGTGTAAATCTATGAGTAATAAACAACCTTATAAGAAAACTTTTTTCTGTTCCAAAATTATTTAGTCTGATCCAACCCAGATATACAGTGTAAATCTCTGAGTATAAAACAACCTTATAAGAAAACTTTTTTCTGTTCCAAAATTATTTAGTCTGATCCAACCCAGACATCGAGTGTAAATCTCTGAGTAATAAACAACCTTATAAGAAAACTTTTTTCTGTTCCAAAATTATTTAGTCTGATCCAACCCAGATATCCAGTGTAAATCTCTGAGTAATAAACAACCTTATAAGAAAACTTTTTTCTGTTCCAAAATTATTTAGTCTGATCCAACCCAGATATCCAGTGTAAATCTCTGAGTAATAAACAACCTTATAAGAAAACTTATTTCTGTTCCAAAATTATTTAGTCTGATCCAACCCAGATATCCAGTGTAAATCTCTGAGTAATAAACAACCTTATAAGAAAACTTATTTCTGTTCCAAAATTATAGAGTCTGATCCAACCCAGATATCCAGTGTAAATCTCTGAGTAATAAACAACCTTATAAGAAAACTTTTTTCTGTTCCAAAATTATTTAGTCTGATCCAACCCAGATATCAAGTGTAAATCTCTGAGTAATAAACAACCTTATAAGAAAACTTATTTCTGTTTAAAGTTATTTAGTCTGATCCAACCCAGATATCGAGTGTAAATTTCTGTGTAATAAACAACCTTATAAGAAAACTTATTTCTGTTTAAAGTTATTTAGTCTGATCCAACCCAGATATCAAGTGTAAATCTCTGAGTAATAAACAACCTTATAAGAAAACTTATTTCTGTTTAAAGTTATTTAGTCTGATCCAACCCAGATATCCAGTGTAAATCTCTGTGTAATAAACAACCTTATAAGAAAACTTATTTCTGTTCCAAAGTTATTTAGTCTGATCCAATACCAGACATCCAGTGTAAATCTCTGAGTAATAAACAACCTTATAAGAAAACTTATTTCTGTTTAAAGTTATTTAGTCTGATCCAACCCAGATATCAAGTGTAAATCTATGAGTAATAAACAACCTTATAAGAAAACTTTTTTCTGATCCAAAATTATAGAGTCTGATCCAACCCAGACATCAAGTGTAAATCTCTGAGTAATAAACAACCTTATAAGAAAACTTATTTCTGTTCCAAAATTATAGAGTCTGATCCAACCCAGATATCCAGTGTAAATCTCTGAGTAATAAACAACCTTATAAGAAAACTTATTTCTGTTCCAAAATTATAGAGTCTGATCCAACCCAGATATCCAGTGTAAATCTATGAGTAATAAACAACCTTATAAGAAAACATTTTTCTGTTCCAAAATTATAGAGTCTGATCCAACCCAGATATCCAGTGTAAATCTCTGAGTAATAAACAACCTTATAAGAAAACTTTTTTCTGTTCCAAAATTATTTAGTCTGATCCAACCCAGATATCAAGTGTAAATCTCTGAGTAATAAACAACCTTATAAGAAAACTTATTTCTGTTTAAAGTTATTTAGTCTGATCCAACCCAGATATCGAGTGTAAATTTCTGTGTAATAAACAACCTTATAAGAAAACTTTTTTCTGTTCCAAAATTATTTAGTCTGATCCAACCCAGATATCCAGTGTAAATCTATGAGTAATAAACAACCTTATAAGAAAACTTTTTTCTGTTCCAAAATTATTTAGTCTGATCCAACCCAGATATCCAGTGTAAATCTATGAGTATAAAAAAACCTATAAGAAAACTTTTTTCTGTTCCAAAATTATTTAGTCTGATCCAACCCAGATATCCAGTGTAAATCTCTGAGTAATAAACAACCTTATAAGAAAACTTATTTCTGTTCCAAAATTATAGAGTCTGATCCAACCCAGATATCCAGTGTAAATCTCTGAGTAATAAACAACCTTATAAGAAAACTTATTTCTGTTTAAAGTTATTTAGTCTGATCCAACCCAGACATCGAGTGTAAATCTCTGAGTAATAAACAACCTTATAAGAAAACTTTTTTCTGTTCCAAAATTATTTAGTCTGATCCAACCCAGACATCCAGTGTAAATCTATGAGTATAAAACAACCTTATAAGAAAACTTTTTTCTGTTCCAAAATTATTTAGTCTGATCCAACCCAGATATCCAGTGTAAATCTCTGAGTAATAAACAACCTTATAAGAAAACTTTTTTCTGTTCCAAAATTATTTAGTCTGATCCAACCCAGATATACAGTGTAAATCTCTGAGTAATAAACAACCTTATAAGAAAACTTATTTCTGTTCCAAAATTATAGAGTCTGATCCAACCCAGATATCCAGTGTAAATCTCTGAGTAATAAACAACCTTATAAGAAAACTTTTTTCTGTTCCAAAATTATTTAGTCTGATCCAACCCAGACATCCAGTGTAAATCTCTGAGTAATAAACAACCTTATAAGAAAACTTATTTCTGTTCCAAAATTATTTAGTCTGATCCAACCCAGATATCCAGTGTAAATCTCTGAGTAATAAACAACCTTATAAGAAAACTTTTTTCTGTTCCAAAATTATTTAGTCTGATCCAACCCAGATATCCAGTGTAAATCTATGAGTAATAAACAACCTTATAAGAAAACATTTTTCTGTTCCAAAATTATTTAGTCTGATCCAACCCAGATATCCAGTGTAAATCTATGAGTAATAAACAACCTTATAAGAAAACTTTTTTCTGTTCCAAAATTATTTAGTCTGATCCAACCCAGATATCCAGTGTAAATCTATGAGTATAAAAAAACCTATAAGAAAACTTTTTTCTGTTCCAAAATTATAGAGTCTGATCCAACCCAGATATCCAGTGTAAATCTCTGAGTAATAAACAACCTTATAAGAAAACTTATTTCTGTTTAAAGTTATTTAGTCTGATCCAACCCAGACATCGAGTGTAAATCTCTGAGTAATAAACAACCTTATAAAAAAACTTTTTTCTGTTCCAAAATTATTTAGTCTGATCCAACCCAGACATCCAGTGTAAATCTCTGAGTAATAAACAACCTTATAAGAAAACTTATTTCTGTTCCAAAATTATAGAGTCTGATCCAACCCAGATATCCAGTGTAAATCTCTGAGTAATAAACAACCTTATAAGAAAACTTATTTCTGTTCCAAAATTATTTAGTCTGATCCAACCCAGATATACAGTGTAAATCTCTGAGTAATAAACAACCTTATAAGAAAACTTATTTCTGTTCCAAAATTATTTAGTCTGATCCAACCCAGACATCCAGTGTAAATCTCTGAGTAATAAACAACCTTATAAGAAAACTTTTTTCTGTTCCAAAATTATTTAGTCTGATCCAACCCAGATATCAAGTGTAAATCTCTGAGTAATAAACAACCTTATAAGAAAACTTTTTTCTGTTTAAAGTTATTTAGTCTGATCCAACCCAGACATCGAGTGTAAATTTCTGAGTAATAAACAACCTTTTAAAAAAACTTTTTTCTGTTCCAAAATTATTTAGTCTGATCCAACCCAGACATCCAGTGTAAATTCCTGAGTAATAAACAACCTTATAAGAAAACTTATTTCTGTTTAAAGTTATTTAGTCTGATCCAACCCAGATATACAGTGTAAATCTCTGAGTATAAAACAACCTTATAAGAAAACTTTTTTCTGTTCCAAAATTATTTAGTCTGATCCAACCCAGACATCCAGTGTAAATCTCTGAGTAATAAACAACCTTATAAGAAAACTTATTTCTGTTCCAAAATTATTTAGTCTGATCCAACCCAGATATCCAGTGTAAATCTATGAGTAATAAACAACCTTATAAGAAAACATTTTTCTGTTCCAAAATTATTTAGTCTGATCCAACCCAGATATCCAGTGTAAATCTCTGAGTAATAAACAACCTTATAAGAAAACTTTTTTCTGTTTAAAGTTATTTAGTCTGATCCAACCCAGATATCCAGTGTAAATCTCTGAGTAATAAACAACCTTATAAGAAAACTTATTTCTGTTTAAAGTTATTTAGTCTGATCCAACCCAGACATCGAGTGTAAATCTCTGAGTAATAAACAACCTTATAAAAAAACTTTTTTCTGTTCCAAAATTATTTAGTCTGATCCAACCCAGACATCCAGTGTAAATCTCTGAGTAATAAACAACCTTATAAGAAAACTTATTTCTGTTCCAAAATTATTTAGTCTGATCCAACCCAGATATCCAGTGTAAATCTATGAGTAATAAACAACCTTATAAGAAAACATTTTTCTGTTCCAAAATTATTTAGTCTGATCCAACCCAGATATCCAGTGTAAATCTCTGAGTAATAAACAACCTTATAAGAAAACTTATTTCTGTTCCAAAATTATAGAGTCTGATCCAACCCAGATATCCAGTGTAAATCTATGAGTAATAAACAACCTTATAAGAAAACATTTTTCTGTTCCAAAATTATTTAGTCTGATCCAACCCAGATATCCAGTGTAAATCTCTGAGTAATAAACAACCTTATAAGAAAACTTTTTTCTGTTTAAAGTTATTTAGTCTGATCCAACCCAGATATCCAGTGTAAATCTCTGAGTAATAAACAACCTTATAAGAAAACATTTTTCTGTTCCAAAATTATTTAGTCTGATCCAACCCAGATATCCAGTGTAAATCTATGAGTAATAAACAACCTTATAAGAAAACTTTTTTCTGTTCCAAAATTATTTAGTCTGATCCAACCCAGACATCCAGTGTAAATCTCTGAGTAATAAACAACCTTATAAGAAAACTTTTTTCTGTTCCAAAATTATTTAGTCTGATCCAACCCAGATATCCAGTGTAAATCTCTGAGCAATAAACAACCTTATAAGAAAACTTTTTTCTGTTTAAAGTTATTTAGTCTGATCCAACCCAGATATCCAGTGTAAATCTCTGAGTAATAAACAACCTTATAAGAAAACTTATTTCTGTTTAAAGTTATTTAGTCTGATCCAACCCAGACATCGAGTGTAAATCTCTGAGTAATAAACAACCTTATAAAAAAACTTTTTTCTGTTCCAAAATTATTTAGTCTGATCCAACCCAGACATCCAGTGTAAATCTCTGAGTAATAAACAACCTTATAAGAAAACTTATTTCTGTTCCAAAATTATAGAGTCTGATCCAACCCAGATATCCAGTGTAAATCTCTGAGTAATAAACAACCTTATAAGAAAACTTATTTCTGTTCCAAAATTATTTAGTCTGATCCAACCCAGATATACAGTGTAAATCTCTGAGTAATAAACAACCTTATAAGAAAACTTATTTCTGTTTAAAGTTATTTAGTCTGATCCAACCCAGACATCCAGTGTAAATCTCTGAGTATAAAAAAACCTTATAAGAAAACTTTTTTCTGTTCCAAAATTATTTAGTCTGATCCAACCCAGATATCCAGTGTAAATCTCTGAGTAATAAACAACCTTATAAGAAAACTTATTTCTGTTTAAAGTTATTTAGTCTGATCCAACCCAGACATCGAGTGTAAATCTCTGAGTAATAAACAACCTTATAAGAAAACTTTTTTCTGTTTAAAGTTATTTAGTCTGATCCAACCCAGATATCCAGTGTAAATCTCTGAGTAATAAACAACCTTATAAGAAAACTTATTTCTGTTTAAAGTTATTTAGTCTGATCCAACCCAGACATCGAGTGTAAATCTCTGAGTAATAAACAACCTTATAAAAAAACTTTTTTCTGTTCCAAAATTATTTAGTCTGATCCAACCCAGACATCCAGTGTAAATCTCTGAGTAATAAACAACCTTATAAGAAAACTTATTTCTGTTCCAAAATTATTTAGTCTGATCCAACCCAGATATCCAGTGTAAATCTATGAGTAATAAACAACCTTATAAGAAAACATTTTTCTGTTCCAAAATTATTTAGTCTGATCCAACCCAGATATCCAGTGTAAATCTATGAGTAATAAACAACCTTATAAGAAAACTTTTTTCTGTTCCAAAATTATTTAGTCTGATCCAACCCAGACATCCAGTGTAAATCTCTGAGTAATAAACAACCTTATAAGAAAACTTTTTTCTGTTCCAAAATTATTTAGTCTGATCCAACCCAGATATCCAGTGTAAATCTCTGAGCAATAAACAACCTTATAAGAAAACTTTTTTCTGTTTAAAGTTATTTAGTCTGATCCAACCCAGATATCCAGTGTAAATCTCTGAGTAATAAACAACCTTATAAGAAAACTTATTTCTGTTTAAAGTTATTTAGTCTGATCCAACCCAGACATCGAGTGTAAATCTCTGAGTAATAAACAACCTTATAAAAAAACTTTTTTCTGTTCCAAAATTATTTAGTCTGATCCAACCCAGACATCCAGTGTAAATCTCTGAGTAATAAACAACCTTATAAGAAAACTTATTTCTGTTCCAAAATTATAGAGTCTGATCCAACCCAGATATCCAGTGTAAATCTCTGAGTAATAAACAACCTTATAAGAAAACTTATTTCTGTTCCAAAATTATTTAGTCTGATCCAACCCAGATATACAGTGTAAATCTCTGAGTAATAAACAACCTTATAAGAAAACTTATTTCTGTTCCAAAATTATTTAGTCTGATCCAACCCAGACATCCAGTGTAAATCTCTGAGTAATAAACAACCTTATAAGAAAACTTTTTTCTGTTCCAAAATTATAGAGTCTGATCCAACCCAGATATCAAGTGTAAATCTCTGAGTAATAAACAACCTTATAAGAAAACTTTTTTCTGTTTAAAGTTATTTAGTCTGATCCAACCCAGACATCGAGTGTAAATCTCTGAGTAATAAACAACCTTATAAGAAAACTTTTTTCTGTTCCAAAATTATTTAGTCTGATCCAACCCAGACATCCAGTGTAAATCTCTGAGTAATAAACAACCTTATAAGAAAACTTTTTTCTGTTCCAAAATTATTTAGTCTGATCCAACCCAGATATACAGTGTAAATCTCTGAGTATAAAACAACCTTATAAGAAAACTTTTTTCTGTTCCAAAATTATTTAGTCTGATCCAACCCAGATATCCAGTGTAAATCTCTGAGTAATAAGCAAACCTATAAGAAAACTTTTTTCTGTTCCAAAATTATTTAGTCTGATCCAACCCAGACATCGAGTGTAAATCTCTGAGTAATAAACAACCTTATAAGAAAACTTTTTTCTGTTCCAAAATTATTTAGTCTGATCCAACCCAGATATACAGTGTAAATCTATGAGTATAAAAAACCTTATAAGAAAACTTATTTCTGTTTAAAGTTATTTAGTCTGATCCAACCCAGATATCCAGTGTAAATCTCTGAGTAATAAACAACCTTATAAGAAAACTTATTTCTGTTTAAAGTTATTTAGTCTGATCCAACCCAGACATCCAGTGTAAATCTCTGAGTATAAAAAAACCTTATATGAAAACTTATTTCTGTTCCAAAATTATAGAGTCTGATCCAACCCAGACATCCAGTGTAAATCTCTGAGTAATAAACAACCTTATAAGAAAACTTATTTCCGTTTAAAGTTATTTAGTCTGATCCAACCCAGACATCCAGTGTAAATCTCTGAGTAATAAACAACCTTATAAGAAAACTTATTTCTGTTCCAAAATTATTTAGTCTGATCCAACCCAGATATCAAGTGTAAATCTCTGAGTAATAAACAACCTTATAAGAAAACTTTTTTCTGTTTAAAGTTATTTAGTCTGATCCAACCCAGACATCGAGTGTAAATTTCTGAGTAATAAACAACCTTTTAAAAAAACTTTTTTCTGTTCCAAAATTATTTAGTCTGATCCAACCCAGACATCCAGTGTAAATTCCTGAGTAATAAACAACCTTATAAGAAAACTTATTTCTGTTTAAAGTTATTTAGTCTGATCCAACCCAGATATCCAGTGTAAATCTCTGAGTAATAAACAACCTTATAAGAAAACTTATTTCTGTTTAAAGTTATTTAGTCTGATCCAACCCAGACATCGAGTGTAAATCTCTGAGTAATAAACAACCTTATAAAAAAACTTTTTTCTGTTCCAAAATTATTTAGTCTGATCCAACCCAGACATCCAGTGTAAATCTCTGAGTAATAAACAACCTTATAAGAAAACTTATTTCTGTTCCAAAATTATAGAGTCTGATCCAACCCAGATATCCAGTGTAAATCTCTGAGTAATAAACAACCTTATAAGAAAACTTATTTCTGTTCCAAAATTATTTAGTCTGATCCAACCCAGATATACAGTGTAAATCTCTGAGTAATAAACAACCTTATAAGAAAACTTATTTCTGTTCCAAAATTATTTAGTCTGATCCAACCCAGACATCCAGTGTAAATCTCTGAGTAATAAACAACCTTATAAGAAAACTTTTTTCTGTTCCAAAATTATTTAGTCTGATCCAACCCAGATATCAAGTGTAAATCTCTGAGTAATAAACAACCTTATAAGAAAACTTTTTTCTGTTTAAAGTTATTTAGTCTGATCCAACCCAGACATCGAGTGTAAATTTCTGAGTAATAAACAACCTTTTAAAAAAACTTTTTTCTGTTCCAAAATTATTTAGTCTGATCCAACCCAGACATCCAGTGTAAATTCCTGAGTAATAAACAACCTTATAAGAAAACTTATTTCTGTTTAAAGTTATTTAGTCTGATCCAACCCAGATATACAGTGTAAATCTCTGAGTATAAAACAACCTTATAAGAAAACTTTTTTCTGTTCCAAAATTATTTAGTCTGATCCAACCCAGACATCCAGTGTAAATCTCTGAGTAATAAACAACCTTATAAGAAAACTTATTTCTGTTCCAAAATTATTTAGTCTGATCCAACCCAGATATCCAGTGTAAATCTATGAGTAATAAACAACCTTATAAGAAAACATTTTTCTGTTCCAAAATTATTTAGTCTGATCCAACCCAGATATCCAGTGTAAATCTCTGAGTAATAAACAACCTTATAAGAAAACTTTTTTCTGTTTAAAGTTATTTAGTCTGATCCAACCCAGATATCCAGTGTAAATCTCTGAGTAATAAACAACCTTATAAGAAAACTTATTTCTGTTTAAAGTTATTTAGTCTGATCCAACCCAGACATCGAGTGTAAATCTCTGAGTAATAAACAACCTTATAAAAAAACTTTTTTCTGTTCCAAAATTATTTAGTCTGATCCAACCCAGACATCCAGTGTAAATCTCTGAGTAATAAACAACCTTATAAGAAAACTTATTTCTGTTCCAAAATTATTTAGTCTGATCCAACCCAGATATCCAGTGTAAATCTATGAGTAATAAACAACCTTATAAGAAAACATTTTTCTGTTCCAAAATTATTTAGTCTGATCCAACCCAGATATCCAGTGTAAATCTCTGAGTAATAAACAACCTTATAAGAAAACTTATTTCTGTTCCAAAATTATAGAGTCTGATCCAACCCAGATATCCAGTGTAAATCTATGAGTAATAAACAACCTTATAAGAAAACATTTTTCTGTTCCAAAATTATTTAGTCTGATCCAACCCAGATATCCAGTGTAAATCTCTGAGTAATAAACAACCTTATAAGAAAACTTTTTTCTGTTTAAAGTTATTTAGTCTGATCCAACCCAGATATCCAGTGTAAATCTCTGAGTAATAAACAACCTTATAAGAAAACATTTTTCTGTTCCAAAATTATTTAGTCTGATCCAACCCAGATATCCAGTGTAAATCTATGAGTAATAAACAACCTTATAAGAAAACTTTTTTCTGTTCCAAAATTATTTAGTCTGATCCAACCCAGACATCCAGTGTAAATCTCTGAGTAATAAACAACCTTATAAGAAAACTTTTTTCTGTTCCAAAATTATTTAGTCTGATCCAACCCAGATATCCAGTGTAAATCTCTGAGCAATAAACAACCTTATAAGAAAACTTTTTTCTGTTTAAAGTTATTTAGTCTGATCCAACCCAGATATCCAGTGTAAATCTCTGAGTAATAAACAACCTTATAAGAAAACTTATTTCTGTTTAAAGTTATTTAGTCTGATCCAACCCAGACATCGAGTGTAAATCTCTGAGTAATAAACAACCTTATAAAAAAACTTTTTTCTGTTCCAAAATTATTTAGTCTGATCCAACCCAGACATCCAGTGTAAATCTCTGAGTAATAAACAACCTTATAAGAAAACTTATTTCTGTTCCAAAATTATAGAGTCTGATCCAACCCAGATATCCAGTGTAAATCTCTGAGTAATAAACAACCTTATAAGAAAACTTATTTCTGTTCCAAAATTATTTAGTCTGATCCAACCCAGATATACAGTGTAAATCTCTGAGTAATAAACAACCTTATAAGAAAACTTATTTCTGTTTAAAGTTATTTAGTCTGATCCAACCCAGACATCCAGTGTAAATCTCTGAGTATAAAAAAACCTTATAAGAAAACTTTTTTCTGTTCCAAAATTATTTAGTCTGATCCAACCCAGATATCCAGTGTAAATCTCTGAGTAATAAACAACCTTATAAGAAAACTTATTTCTGTTTAAAGTTATTTAGTCTGATCCAACCCAGACATCGAGTGTAAATCTCTGAGTAATAAACAACCTTATAAGAAAACTTTTTTCTGTTTAAAGTTATTTAGTCTGATCCAACCCAGACATCCAGTGTAAATCTCTGAGTAATAAACAACCTTATAAGAAAACTTATTTCTGTTTAAAGTTATTTAGTCTGATCCAACCCAGACATCCAGTGTAAATCTCTGAGTATAAAAAAACCTTATAAGAAAAACTTTTTTCTGTTCCAAAATTATTTAGTCTGATCCAACCCAGACATCAAGTGTAAATCTATGAGTAATAAACAACCTTATAAGAAAACTTTTTTCTGTTCCAAAATTATTTAGTCTGATCCAACCCAGATATCCAGTGTAAATCTCTGAGTAATAAACAACCTTATAAGAAAACTTTTTTCTGTTCCAAAATTATTTAGTCTGATCCAACCCAGACATCCAGTGTAAATCTCTGAGTAATAAACAACCTTATAAGAAAACTTTTTTCTGTTCCAAAATTATTTAGTCTGATCCAACCCAGACATCCAGTGTAAATCTCTGAGTAATAAACAACCTTATAAGAAAACTTTTTTCTGTTCCAAAATTATTTAGTCTGATCCAACCCAGATATCCAGTGTAAATCTCTGAGTAATAAACAACCTTATAAGAAAACTTATTTCTGTTTAAAGTTATTTAGTCTGATCCAACCCAGATATCCAGTGTAAATCTCTGAGTAATAAACAACCTTATAAGAAAACTTATTTCTGTTTAAAGTTATTTAGTCTGATCCAACCCAGACATCCAGTGTAAATCTCTGAGTAATAAACAACCTTATAAGAAAACTTTTTTCTGTTCCAAAATTATTTAGTCTGATCCAACCCAGACATCCAGTGTAAATCTCTGAGTAATAAACAACCTTATAAGAAAACTTATTTCTGTTCCAAAATTATTTAGTCTGATCCAACCCAGATATCGAGTGTAAATCTCTGAGTAATAAACAACCTTATAAGAAAACTTATTTCTGTTCCAAAATTATTTAGTCTGATCCAACCCAGATATACAGTGTAAATCTCTGAGTAATAAACAACCTTATAAGAAAACTTATTTCTGTTTAAAGTTATTTAGTCTGATCCAACCCAGACATCCAGTGTAAATCTCTGAGTAATAAACAACCTTATAAGAAAACTTTTTTCTGTTCCAAAATTATTTAGTCTGATCCAACCCAGATATCAAGTGTAAATCTCTGAGTAATAAACAACCTTATAAGAAAACTTTTTTCTGTTCCAAAATTATTTAGTCTGATCCAACCCAGACATCCAGTGTAAATCTCTGAGTAATAAACAACCTTATAAGAAAACTTATTTCTGTTTAAAGTTATTTAGTCTGATCCAACCCAGACATCCAGTGTAAATCTCTGAGTAATAAACAACCTTATAAGAAAACTTTTTTCTGTTCCAAAATTATTTAGTCTGATCCAACCCAGATATCCAGTGTAAATCTCTGAGTAATAAACAACCTTATAAGAAAACTTATTTCTGTTTAAAGTTATTTAGTCTGATCCAACCCAGATATCCAGTGTAAATCTCTGAGTAATAAACAAACCTTATAAGAAAACTTATTTCTGTTTAAAATTATTTAGTCTGATCCAACCCAGACATCGAGTGTAAATCTCTGAGTAATAAACAACCTTATAAGAAAACTTATTTCTGTTCCAAAATTATTTAGTCTGATCCAACCCAGACATCCAGTGTAAATCTCTGAGTATAAAACAACCTTATAAGAAAACTTATTTCTGTTCCAAAATTATTTAGTCTGATCCAACCCAGACATCCAGTGTAAATCTCTGAGTAATAAACAACCTTATAAGAAAACTTATTTCTGTTTAAAGTTATTTAGTCTGATCCAACCCAGACATCCAGTGTAAATCTCTGAGTAATAAACAACCTTATAAGAAAACTTATTTCTGTTCCAAAATTATTTAGTCTGATCCAACCCAGACATCCAGTGTAAATCTCTGAGTAATAAACAACCTTATAAGAAAACTTATTTCTGTTCCAAAATTATTTAGTCTGATCCAACCCAGACATCCAGTGTAAATCTCTGAGTAATAAACAACCTTATAAGAAAACTTATTTCTGTTCCAAAATTATTTAGTCTGATCCAACCCAGACATCCAGTGTAAATCTCTGAGTAATAAACAACCTTATAAGAAAACTTATTTCTGTTCCAAAATTATTTAGTCTGATCCAACCCAGATATACAGTGTAAATCTATGAGTAATAAACAACCTTATAAGAAAACTTTTTTCTGTTCCAAAATTATTTAGTCTGATCCAACCCAGATATCCAGTGTAAATCTCTGAGTATAAAACAACCTTATAAGAAAACTTATTTCTGTTTAAAGTTATTTAGTCTGATCCAACCCAGATATCCAGTGTAAATCTCTGAGTAATAAACAACCTTATAAGAATACTTTTTTCTGTTCCAAAATTATTTAGTCTGATCAAACCCAGACATCAAGTGTAAATCTATGAGTAATAAACAACCTTATAAGAAAACTTTTTTCTGTTCCAAAATTATTTAGTCTGATCCAACCCAGACATCAAGTGTAAATCTATGAGTAATAAACAACCTTATAAGAAAATTTTTTTCTGTTCCAAAATTATTTAGTCTGATCCAACCCAGACATCCAGTGTAAATCTCTGAGTAATAAACAACCTTATAAGAAAACTTATTTCTGTTCCAAAATTATTAAGTCTGATCCAACCCAGATATCCAGTGTAAATCTCTGAGTAATAAACAACCTTATAAGAAAACTTATTTCTGTTTAAAGTTATTTAGTCTGATCCAACCCAGATATCCAGTGTAAATCTCTGAGTAATAAACAACCTTATAAGAAAACTTATTTCTGTTTAAAGTTATTTAGTCTGATCCAACCCAGATATCCAGTGTAAATCTCTGAGTAATAAACAACCTTATAAGAAAACTTATTTCTGTTTAAAGTTATTTAGTCTGATCCAACCCAGACATCCAGTGTAAATCTCTGAGTAATAAACAACCTTATAAGAAAACTTATTTCTGTTTAAAGTTATTTAGTCTGATCCAACCCAGACATCGAGTGTAAATCTCTGAGTAATAAACAACCTTATAAGAAAACTTATTTCTGTTTAAAGTTATTTAGTCTGATCCAACCCAGACATCCAGTGTAAATCTCTGAGTAATAAACAACCTTATAAGAAAACTTATTTCTGTTCCAAAATTATTTAGTCTGATCCAACCCAGATATCCAGTGTAAATCTCTGAGTAATAAACAACCTTATAAGAAAACTTATTTCTGTTTAAAGTTATTTAGTCTGATCCAACCCAGATATCCAGTGTAAATCTCTGAGTAATAAACAACCTTATAAGAAAACTTATTTCTGTTTAAAGTTATTTAGTCTGATCCAACCCAGACATCCAGTGTAAATCTCTGAGTAATAAACAACCTTATATGAAAACTTATTTCTGTTCCAAAATTATTTAGTCTGATCCAACCCAGACATCCAGTGTAAATCTCTGAGTAATAAACAACCTTATAAGAAAACTTTTTTTCTGTTCCAAAATTATTTAGTCTGATCCAACCCAGATATCCAGTGTAAATCTCTGAGTAATAAAAAACCTTATAAGAAAACTTATTTCTGTTTAAAGTTATTTAGTCTGATCCAACCCAGATATCCAGTGTAAATCTCTGAGTATAAAAAAACCTTATATGAAAACTTATTTCTGTTCCAAAATTATTTAGTCTGATCCAACCCAGACATCAAGTGTAAATCTATGAGTAATAAACAACCTTATAAGAAAACTTTTTTCTGTTCCAAAATTATTTAGTCTGATCCAACCCAGACATCAAGTGTAAATCTCTGAGTATAAAACAACCTTATAAGAAAACTTTTTTCTGTTTAAAATTATTTAGTCTGATCCAACCCAGACATCCAGTGTAAATCTCTGAGTAATAAACAACCTTATAAGAAAACTTTTTTCTGTTCCAAAATTATTTAGTCTGATCCAACCCAGACATCCAGTGTAAATCTCTGAGTAATAAACAACCTTATAAGAAAACTTATTTCTGTTTAAAGTTATTTAGTCTGATCCAACCCAGACATCCAGTGTAAATCTCTGAGTATAAAACAACCTTATAAGAAAACTTTTTTCTGTTCCAAAATTATTTAGTCTGATCCAACCCAGATATCCAGTGTAAATCTCTGAGTATAAAACAACCTTATAAGAAAACTTATTTCTGTTTAAAGTTATTTAGTCTGATCCAACCCAGACATCCAGTGTAAATCTCTGAGTAATAAACAACCTTATAAGAAAACTTTTTTCTGTTCCAAAATTATTTAGTCTGATCCAACCCAGATATCCAGTGTAAATCTCTGAGTAATAAACAACCTTATAAGAAAACTTATTTCTGTTTAAAGTTATTTAGTCTGATCCAACCCAGACATCCAGTGTAAATCTCTGAGTATAAAAAAACCTTATATGAAAACTTATTTCTGTTCCAAAATTATAGAGTCTGATCCAACCCAGATATACAGTGTAAATCTCTGAGTATAAAACAACCTTATAAGAAAACTTATTTCTGTTCCAAAATTATTTAGTCTGATCCAACCCAGATATCCAGTGTAAATCTCTGAGTAATAAACAACCTTATAAGAAAACTTATTTCTGTTTAAAGTTATTTAGTCTGATCCAACCCAGACATCGAGTGTAAATCTCTGAGTAATAAACAACCTTATAAGAAAACTTATTTCTGTTTAAAGTTATTTAGTCTGATCCAACCCAGACATCCAGTGTAAATCTCTGAGTAATAAACAACCTTATAAGAAAACTTATTTCTGTTTAAAGTTATTTAGTCTGATCCAACCCAGACATCCAGTGTAAATCTCTGAGTATAAAAAAACCTTATAAGAAAACTTTTTTCTGTTCCAAAATTATTTAGTCTGATCCAACCCAGACATCAAGTGTAAATCTATGAGTAATAAACAACCTTATAAGAAAACTTTTTTCTGTTCCAAAATTATTTAGTCTGATCCAACCCAGATATCCAGTGTAAATCTCTGAGTAATAAACAACCTTATAAGAAAACTTTTTTCTGTTCCAAAATTATTTAGTCTGATCCAACCCAGACATCCAGTTTAAATCTCTGAGTATAAAAAAACCTTATATGAAAACTTATTTCTGTTCCAAAATTATTTAGTCTGATCCAACCCAGACATCCAGTGTAAATCTCTGAGTAATAAACAACCTTATAAGAAAACTTTTTTCTGTTTAAAATTATTTAGTCTGATCCAACCCAGATATACAGTGTAAATCTCTGAGTATAAAAAAACCTATAAGAAAACTTATTTCTGTTCCAAAATTATTTAGTCTGATCCAACCCAGACATCCAGTGTAAATCTCTGAGTAATAAACAACCTTATAAGAAAACTTATTTCTGTTTAAAGTTATTTAGTCTGATCCAACCCAGATATACAGTGTAAATCTCTGAGTAATAAACAACCTTATAAGAAAACTTTTTTCTGTTCCAAAATTATTTAGTCTGATCCAACCCAGATATCCAGTGTAAATCTCTGAGTAATAAACAACCTTATAAGAAAACTTATTTCTGTTCCAAAATTATTTAGTCTGATCCAACCCAGACATCGAGTGTAAATCTCTGAGTAATAAACAACCTTATAAGAAAACTTATTTCTGTTCCAAAATTATTTAGTCTGATCAAACCCAGATATACAGTGTAAATCTCTGAGTAATAAACAACCTTATAAGAAAACTTATTTCTGTTTAAAGTTATTTAGTCTGATCCAACCCAGACATCCAGTGTAAATCTCTGAGTAATAAACAACCTTATAAGAAAACTTATTTCTGTTCCAAAATTATTTAGTCTGATCCAACCCAGATATCCAGTGTAAATCTCTGAGTAATAAACAACCTTATAAGAAAACTTATTTCTGTTCCAAAATTATTTAGTCTGATCCAACCCAGACATCGAGTGTAAATCTCTGAGTAATAAACAACCTTATAAGAAAACTTATTTCTGTTCCAAAATTATTTAGTCTGATCCAACCCAGACATCCAGTGTAAATCTCTGAGTAATAAACAACCTTATAAGAAAACTTATTTCTGTTCCAAAATTATTTAGTCTGATCCAACCCAGACATCCAGTGTAAATCTCTGAGTAATAAACAACCTTATAAGAAAACTTATTTCTGTTTAAAGTTATTTAGTCTGATCCAACCCAGACATCGAGTGTAAATCTCTGAGTAATAAACAACCTTATAAGAAAACTTTTTTCTGGTTTAAAGTTATTTAGTCTGATCCAACCCAGACATCCAGTGTAAATCTCTGAGTAATAAGCAACCTTATAAGAAAACTTTTTTCTGTTCCAAAATTATTTAGTCTGATCCAACCCAGACATCCAGTGTAAATCTCTGAGTAATAAACAACCTTATAAGAAAACTTATTTCTGTTTAAAATTATTTAGTCTGATCCAACCCAGACATCGAGTGTAAATCTCTGAGTAATAAACAACCTTATAAGAAAACTTATTTCTGTTCCAAAATTATTTAGTCTGATCCAACCCAGACATCCAGTGTAAATCTCTGAGTAATAAACAACCTTATAAGAAAACTTATTTCTGTTCCAAAATTATTTAGTCTGATCCAACCCAGACATCGAGTGTAAATCTCTGAGTAATAAACAACCTTATAAGAAAACTTTTTTCTGTTTAAAGTTATTTAGTCTGATCCAACCCAGATATACAGTGTAAATCTATGAGTAATAAACAACCTTATAAGAAAACTTATTTCTGTTCCAAAATTATTTAGTCTGATCCAACCCAGACATCCAGTGTAAATCTCTGAGTATAAAACAACCTTATAAGAAAACTTTTTTCTGTTTAAAATTATTTAGTCTGATCCAACCCAGATATCCAGTGTAAATCTCTGAGTAATAAACAACCTTATAAGAAAACTTATTTCTGTTTAAAGTTATTTAGTCTGATCCAACCCAGATATACAGTGTAAATCTATGAGTAATAAACAACCTTATAAGAAAACTTATTTCTGTTCCAAAATTATTTAGTCTGATCCAACCCAGACATCCAGTGTAAATCTCTGAGTATAAAACAACCTTATAAGAAAACTTTTTTCTGTTTAAAATTATTTAGTCTGATCCAACCCAGATATCCAGTGTAAATCTCTGAGTAATAAACAACCTTATAAGAAAACTTATTTCTGTTTAAAGTTATTTAGTCTGATCCAACCCAGATATACAGTGTAAATCTATGAGTAATAAACAACCTTATAAGAAAACTTTTTTCTGTTCCAAAATTATTTAGTCTGATCCAACCCAGACATCCAGTGTAAATCTCTGAGTATATAACAACCTTATAAGAAAACTTTTTTCTGTTCCAAAATTATTTAGTCTGATCCAACCCAGATATCCAGTGTAAATCTCTGAGTAATAAACAACCTTATAAGAAAACTTATTTCTGTTTAAAGTTATTTAGTCTGATCCAACCCAGATATACAGTGTAAATCTATGAGTAATAAACAACCTTATAAGAAAACTTTTTTCTGTTCCAAAATTATTTAGTCTGATCCAACCCAGACATCCAGTGTAAATCTCTGAGTAATAAACAACCTTATAAGATCCAAACTTATTTCTGTTTTATAAGTTATTTAGTCTGATCCAACCCAGACATCCAGTGTAAATCTCTGAGTAATAAACAACCTTATAAGAAAACTTATTTCTGTTCCAAAATTATTTAGTCTGATCCAACCCAGACATCGAGTGTAAATCTCTGAGTAATAAACAACCTTATAAGAAAACTTATTTCTGTTCCAAAATTATTTAGTCTGATCCAACCCAGACATCCAGTGTAAATTTCTGAGTAATAAAAAACCTTATAAGAAAACTTATTTCTGTTTAAAGTTATTTAGTCTGATCCAACCCAGATATACAGTGTAAATCTATGAGTAATAAACAACCTTATAAGAAAACTTATTTCTGTTTAAAATTATTTAGTCTGATCCAACCCAGATATACAGTGTAAATCTCTGAGTATAAAAAAACCTTATAAGAAAACTTTTTTCTGTTCCAAAATTATTTAGTCTGATCCAACCCAGATATACAGTGTAAATCTATGAGTAATAAACAACCTTATAAGAAAACTTATTTCTGTTTAAAGTTATTTAGTCTGATCCAACCCAGATATACAGTGTAAATCTATGAGTAATAAACAACCTTATAAGAAAACTTATTTCTGTTCCAAAATTATTTAGTCTGATCCAACCCAGACATCCAGTGTAAATCTATGAGTAATAAACAACCTTATAAGAAAACTTATTTCTGTTTAAAGTTATTTAGTCTGATCCAACCCAGATATACAGTGTAAATCTATGAGTAATAAACAAACCTTATAAGAAAACTTATTTCTGTTTAAAGTTATTTAGTCTGATCCAACCCAGATATACAGTGTAAATCTCTGAGTATATAAAAAACCTTATAAGAAAACTTTTTTCTGTTCCAAAATTATTTAGTCTGATCCAACCCAGACATCCAGTGTAAATTTCTGAGTAATAAACAACCTTATAAGAAAACTTATTTCTGTTTAAAGTTATTTAGTCTGATCCAACCCAGACATCCAGTGTAAATCTCTGAGTAATAAACAACCTTATAAGAAAACTTTTTTCTGTTCCAAAATTATTTAGTCTGATCCAACCCAGACATACAGTGTAAATCTATGAGTAATAAACAACCTTATAAGAAAACTTATTTCTGTTCCAAAATTATTTAGTCTGATCCAACCCAGACATCCAGTGTAAATCTCTGAGTAATAAACAACCTTATAAGAAAACTTATTTCTGTTTAAAATTATTTAGTCTGATCCAACCCAGACATCGAGTGTAAATCTCTGAGTAATAAACAACCTTATAAGAAAACTTATTTCTGTTCCAAAATTATTTAGTCTGATCCAACCCAGACATCCAGTGTAAATCTCTGAGTAATAAACAACCTTATAAGAAAAACTTATTTCTGTTTAAAATTATTTAGTCTGATCCAACCCAGACATCGAGTGTAAATCTCTGAGTAATAAACAACCTTATAAGAAAACTTATTTCTGTTCCAAAATTATTTAGTCTGATCCAACCCAGATATACAGTGTAAATCTCTGAGTATAAAACAACCTTATAAGAAAACTTATTTCTGTTTAAAGTTATTTAGTCTGATCCAACCCAGATATACAGTGTAAATCTCTGAGTAATAAACAACCTTATAAGAAAACTTATTTCTGTTTAAAGTTATTTAGTCTGATCCAACCCAGATATACAGTGTAAATCTCTGAGTAATAAACAACCTTATAAGAAAACTTATTTCTGTTTAAAGTTATTTAGTCTGATCCAACCCAGATATCCAGTGTAAATCTCTGAGTAATAAACAACCTTATAAGAAAACTTATTTCTCTTCCAAAATTATTTAGTCTGATCCAACCCAGATATACAGTGTAAATCTCTGAGTAATAAACAACCTTATAAGAAAACTTATTTCTGTTTAAAGTTATTTAGTCTGATCCAACCCAGATATACAGTGTAAATCTCTGAGTAATAAACAACCTTATAAGAAAACTTATTTCTCTTCCAAAATTATTTAGTCTGATCCAACCCAGATATCCAGTGTAAATCTCTGAGTAATAAACAACCTTATAAGAAAACTTTTTTCTGTTCCAAAATTATTTAGTCTGATCCAACCCAGATATCCAGTGTAAATCTCTGAGTAATAAAAAACCTTATAAGAAAACTTATTTCTGTTTAAAGTTATTTAGTCTGATCCAACCCAGATATCCAGTGTAAATCTCTGAGTAATAAACAACCTTATAAGAAAACTTATTTCTGTTTAAAGTTATTTAGTCTGATCCAACCCAGACATCCAGTGTAAATCTCTGAGTATAAAAAAACCTTATATGAAAACTTATTTCTGTTCCCAAAATTATTTAGTCTGATCCAACCCAGACATCGAGTGTAAATCTCTGAGTAATAAACAACCTTATAAGAAAACTTATTTCTGTTTAAAGTTATTTAGTCTGATCCAACCCAGACATCCAGTGTAAATCTATGAGTAATAAACAACCTTATAAGAAAACTTTTTTCTGTTCCAAAATTATTTAGTCTGATCCAACCCAGACATCCAGTGTAAATCTCTGAGTAATAAACAACCTTATAAGAAAACTTATTTCTGTTTAAAGTTATTTAGTCTGATCCAACCCAGACATCCAGTGTAAATCTCTGAGTAATAAACAACCTTATAAGAAAACTTATTTCTGTTCCAAAATTATTTAGTCTGATCCAACCCAGATATCCAGTGTAAATCTCTGAGTAATAAAAAACCTTATAAGAAAACTTATTTCTGTTTAAAGTTATTTAGTCTGATCCAACCCAGATATCCAGTGTAAATCTCTGAGTAATAAACAACCTTATAAGAAAACTTATTTCTGTTTAAAGTTATTTAGTCTGATCCAACCCAGACATCCAGTGTAAATCTATGAGTAATAAACAACCTTATAAGAAAACTTATTTCTGTTCCAAAATTATATTAGTCTGATCCAACCCAGACATCCAGTGTAAATCTCTGAGTAATAAACAACCTTATAAGAAAACTTTTTTCTGTTCCAAAATTATTTAGTCTGATCCAACCCAGATATCCAGTGTAAATCTCTGAGTAATAAACAACCTTATAAGAAAACTTATTTCTGTTCCAAAATTATAGAGTCTGATCCAACCCAGACATCCAGTGTAAATCTCTGAGTATAAAACATCCTTATAAGAAAACTTTTTTCTGTTCCAAAATTATTTAGTCTGATTCCAACCCAGACATCCAGTGTAAATCTCTGAGTATAAAACAACCTTATAAGAAAACTTTTTTCTGTTCCAAAATTATTTAGTCTGATCCAACCCAGATATCCAGTTGTAAATCTCTGAGTAATAAACAACCTTATAAGAAAACTTATTTCTGTTTAAAGTTATTTAGTCTGATCCAACCCAGATATCCAGTGTAAGTCTATGAGTAATAAACAACCTTATAAGAAAACTTATTTCTGTTCCAAAATTATTTAGTCTGATCCAACCCAGATATCCAGTGTAAATCTCTGAGTAATAAACAACCTTATAAGAAAACTTATTTCTGTTTAAAGTTATTTAGTCTGATCCAACCCAGACATCCAGTGTAAATCTCTGAGTAATAAACAACCTTATAAGAAAACTTTTTTCTGTTCCAAAATTATTTAGTCTGATCCAACCCAGATATCCAGTTGTAAATCTCTGAGTAATAAACAACCTTATAAGAAAACTTATTTCTGTTCCAAAATTATAGAGTCTGATCCAACCCAGACATCCAGTGTAAATCTCTGAGTAATAAACAACCTTATAAGAAAACTTTTTTCTGTTTAAAGTTATTTAGTCTGATCCAACCCAGACATCGAGTGTAAAATCTCTGAGTAATAAACAACCTTATAAGAAAACTTTTTTCTGTTCCAAAATTATTTAGTCTGATCCAACCCAGATATCCAGTGTAAATCTCTGAGTATAAAAAACCTATAAGAAAACTTATTTCTGTTCCAAAATTATTTAGTCTGATCCAACCCAGATATCCAGTGTAAATCTCTGAGTAATAAACAACCTTATAAGAAAACTTATTTCTGTTTAAAGTTATTTAGTCTGATCCAACCCAGACATCCAGTGTAAATCTCTGAGTAATAAACAACCTTATAAGAAAACTTATTTCTGTTTAAAGTTATTTAGTCTGATCCAACCCAGACATCGAGTGTAAATCTCTGAGTAATAAACAACCTTATAAGAAAACTTTTTTCTGTTCCAAAATTATTTAGTCTGATCCAACCCAGATATCCAGTGTAAATCTCTGAGTAATAAACAACCTTATAAGAAAACTTATTTCTGTTTAAAGTTATTTAGTCTGATCCAACCCAGACATCGAGTGTAAATCTCTGAGTAATAAACAACCTTATATGAAAACTTATTTCTGTTCCAAAATTATTTAGTCTGATCCAACCCAGACATCCAGTGTAAATCTCTGAGTAATAAACAACCTTATAAGAAAACTTTTTTCTGTTCCAAAATTATTAGTCTGATCCAACCCAGATATCCAGTGTAAATCTCTGAGTAATAAAAAACCTTATAAGAAAACTTATTTCTGTTTAAAGTTATTTAGTCTGATCCAAGCCAGATATCCAGTGTAAATCTATGAGTAATAAACAACCTTATAAGAAAACTTTTTTCTGTTCCAAAATTATTTAGTCTGATCCAACCCAGATATCCAGTGTAAATCTCTGAGTAATAAACAACCTTATAAGAAAACTTATTTCTGTTTAAAGTTATTTAGTCTGATCCAACCCAGACATCCAGTGTAAATCTCTGAGTAATAAACAACCTTATAAGAAAACTTATTTCTGTTTAAAGTTATTTAGTCTGATCCAACCCAGACATCGAGTGTAAATCTCTGAGTAATAAACAACCTTATAAGAAAACTTATTTCTGTTTAAAGTTATTTAGTCTGATCCAACCCAGATATCCAGTGTAAATCTCTGAGTAATAAACAACCTTATAAGAAAAACTTATTTCTGTTTAAAGTTATTTAGTCTGATCCAACCCAGACATCGAGTGTAAATCTCTGAGTAATAAACAACCTTATATGAAAACTTATTTCTGTTCCAAAATTATTTAGTCTGATCCAACCCAGACATCCAGTGTAAATCTCTGAGTAATAAACAACCTTATAAGAAAACTTATTTCTGTTTAAAGTTATTTAGTCTGATCCAACCCAGATATCCAGTGTAAATCTCTGAGTAATAAACAACCTTATAAGAAAACTTATTTCTGTTTAAAGTTATTTAGTCTGATCCAACCCAGACATCCAGTGTAAATCTCTGAGTAATAAACAACCTTATAAGAAAACTTATTTCTGTTTAAAGTTATTTAGTCTGATCCAACCCAGATATCCAGTGTAAATCTCTGAGTAATAAACAACCTTATAAGAAAACTTATTTCTGTTTAAAGTTATTTAGTCTGATCCAACCCAGATATCCAGTGTAAATCTCTGAGTAATAAACAACCTTATAAGAAAACTTATTTCTGTTTAAAGTTATTTAGTCTGATCCAACCCAGACATCCAGTGTAAATCTCTGAGTAATAAACAACCTTATAAGAAAACTTATTTCTGTTTAAAGTTATTTAGTCTGATCCAACCCAGATATCCAGTGTAAATCTCTGAGTATAAAAAAACCTATAAGAAAACTTATTTCTGTTCCAAAATTATTTAGTCTGATCCAACCCAGACATCCAGTGTAAATCTCTGAGTAATAAACAACCTTATAAGAAAACTTATTTCTGTTTAAAGTTATTTAGTCTGATCCAACCCAGATATCCAGTGTAAATCTCTGAGTATAAAAAAACCTATAAGAAAACTTATTTCTGTTTAAAGTTATTTAGTCTGATCCAACCCAGACATCGAGTGTAAATCTATGAGTAATAAAAAACCTTATAAGAAAATTTTTTTTCTGTTCCAAAATTATTTAGTCTGATCCAACCCAGATATCCAGTGTAAATTTCTGAGTAATAAACAACCTTATAAGAAAACTTATTTCTGTTTAAAGTTATTTAGTCTGATCCAAACCCAGATATCCAGTGTAAATCTCTGAGTAATAAACAACCTTATAAGAAAACTTTTTTTCTGTTCCAAAATTATTTAGTCTGATCCAACCCAGATATCCAGTGTAAATCTCTGAGTAATAAACAACCTTATAAGAAAACTTTTTTCTGTTCCAAAATTATTTAGTCTGATCCAACCCAGATATCCAGTGTAAATCTCTGAGTAATAAACAACCTTATAAGAAAACTTATTTCTGTTCCAAAATTATTTAGTCTGATCCAACCCAGACATCGAGTGTAAATCTCTGAGTAATAAACAACCTTATAAGAAAACTTTTTTCTGTTCCAAAATTATTTAGTCTGATCCAACCCAGATATCCAGTGTAAATCTCTGAGTAATAAACAACCTTATAAGAAAACTTATTTCTGTTTAAAGTTATTTAGTCTGATCCAACCCAGACATCGAGTGTAAATCTCTGAGTAATAAACAACCTTATATGAAAACTTATTTCTGTTCCAAAATTATTTAGTCTGATCCAACCCAGACATCCAGTGTAAATCTCTGAGTAATAAACAACCTTATAAGAAAACTTTTTTCTGTTCCAAAATTATTTAGTCTGATCCAACCCAGACATCCAGTGTAAATCTCTGAGTAATAAACAACCTTATAAGAAAACTTTTTTCTGTTCCAAAATTATTTAGTCTGATCCAACCCAGACATCCAGTGTAAATCTCTGAGTAATAAACAACCTTATAAGAAAACTTTTTTCTGTTCCAAAATTATTTAGTCTGATCCAACCCAGATATCCAGTGTAAATCTCTGAGTAATAAACGACCTTATAAGAAAACTTATTTCTGTTTTAAAGTTATTTAGTCTGATCCAACCCAGACATCCAGTGTAAATCTCTGAGTAATAAACAACCTTATAAGAAAACTTATTTCTGTTTAAAGTTATTTAGTCTGATCCAACCCAGATATCCAGTGTAAATCTCTGAGTAATAAACAACCTTATAAGAAAACTTATTTCTGTTTTAAAGTTATTTAGTCTGATCCAACCCAGACATCGAGTGTAAATCTCTGAGTAATAAACAACCTTATATGAAAACTTATTTCTGTTCCAAAATTATTTAGTCTGATCCAACCCAGACATCCAGTGTAAATCTCTGAGTAATAAACAACCTTATAAGAAAACTTTTTTCTGTTCCAAAATTATTTAGTCTGATCCAACCCAGATATCCAGTGTAAATCTCTGAGTAATAAAAAACCTTATAAGAAAACTTATTTCTGTTTAAAGTTATTTAGTCTGATCCAACCCAGATATCCAGTGTAAATCTCTGAGTATAAAAAAACCTATAAGAAAACTTATTTCTGTTCCAAAATTATTTAGTCTGATCCAACCCAGATATCCAGTGTAAATCTCTGAGTAATAAGCAACCTTATAAGAAAACTTATTTCTTTTTAAAGTTATTTAGTCTGATCCAACCCAGATATCCAGTGTAAATCTCTGAGTAATAAACAACCTTATAAGAAAACTTATTTCTGTTTAAAGTTATTTAGTCTGATCCAACCCAGATATCCAGTGTAAATCTCTGAGTAATAAACAACCTTATAAGAAAACTTATTTCTGTTTAAAGTTATTTAGTCTGATCCAACCCAGACATCCAGTGTAAATCTCTGAGTAATAAACAACCTTATAAGAAAACTTATTTCTGTTTAAAGTTATTTAGTCTGATCCAACCCAGACATCGAGTGTAAATCTCTGAGTAATAAACAACCTTATAAGAAAACTTATTTCTGTTTAAAGTTATTTAGTCTGATCCAACCCAGATATCCAGTGTAAATCTCTGAGTAATAAACAACCTTATAAGAAAACTTATTTCTGTTTAAAGTTATTTAGTCTGATCCAACCCAGACATCGAGTGTAAATCTCTGAGTAATAAACAACCTTATATGAAAACTTATTTCTGTTCCAAAATTATTTAGTCTGATCCAACCCAGACATCCAGTGTAAATCTCTGAGTAATAAACAACCTTATAAGAAAACTTATTTCTGTTTAAAGTTATTTAGTCTGATCCAACCCAGATATCCAGTGTAAATCTCTGAGTAATAAACAACCTTATAAGAAAACTTATTTCTGTTTAAAGTTATTTAGTCTGATCCAACCCAGACATCCAGTGTAAATCTCTGAGTAATAAACAACCTTATAAGAAAACTTATTTCTGTTTAAAGTTATTTAGTCTGATCCAACCCAGATATCCAGTGTAAATCTCTGAGTAATAAACAACCTTATAAGAAAACTTATTTCTGTTTAAAGTTATTTAGTCTGATCCAACCCAGATATCCAGTGTAAATCTCTGAGTAATAAACAACCTTATAAGAAAACTTATTTCTGTTTAAAGTTATTTAGTCTGATCCAACCCAGACATCCAGTGTAAATCTCTGAGTAATAAACAACCTTATAAGAAAACTTATTTCTGTTTAAAGTTATTTAGTCTGATCCAACCCAGATATCCAGTGTAAATCTCTGAGTAATAAAAAAACCTATAAGAAAACTTATTTCTGTTCCAAAATTATTTAGTCTGATCCAACCCAGACATCCAGTGTAAATCTCTGAGTAATAAACAACCTTATAAGAAAACTTATTTCTGTTTAAAGTTATTTAGTCTGATCCAACCCAGATATCCAGTGTAAATCTCTGAGTATAAAAAAAACCTATAAGAAAACTTATTTCTGTTTAAAGTTATTTAGTCTGATCCAACCCAGACATCGAGTGTAAATCTATGAGTAATAAAAAACCTTATAAGAAAACTTTTTTTCTGTTCCAAAATTATTTAGTCTGATCCAACCCAGATATCCAGTGTAAATTTCTGAGTAATAAACAACCTTATAAGAAAACTTTTTTCTGTTTAAAGTTATTTAGTCTGATCCAACCCAGATATCCAGTGTAAATCTCTGAGTAATAAACAACCTTATAAGAAAACTTTTTTCTGTTCCAAAATTATTTAGTCTGATCCAACCCAGATATCCAGTGTAAATCTCTGAGTAATAAACAACCTTATAAGAAAACTTTTTTCTGTTCCAAAATTATTTAGTCTGATCCAACCCAGATATCCAGTGTAAATCTCTGAGTAATAAACAACCTTATAAGAAAACTTTTTTCTGTTCCAAAATTATTTAGTCTGATCCAACCCAGACATCGAGTGTAAATCTCTGAGTAATAAACAACCTTATAAGAAAACTTTTTTCTGTTCCAAAATTATTTAGTCTGATCCAACCCAGATATCCAGTGTAAATCTCTGAGTAATAAACAACCTTATAAGAAAACTTATTTCTGTTTAAAGTTATTTAGTCTGATCCAACCCAGACATCGAGTGTAAATCTCTGAGTAATAAACAACCTTATATGAAAAACTTATTTCTGTTCCAAAATTATTTAGTCTGATCCAACCCAGACATCCAGTGTAAATCTCTGAGTAATAAACAACCTTATAAGAAAACTTTTTTCTGTTCCAAAATTATTTAGTCTGATCCAACCCAGACATCCAGTGTAAATCTCTGAGTAATAAACAACCTTATAAGAAAACTTTTTTCTGTTCCAAAATTATTTAGTCTGATCCAACCCAGACATCCAGTGTAAATCTCTGAGTAATAAACAACCTTATAAGAAAACTTTTTTCTGTTCCAAAATTATTTAGTCTGATCCAACCCAGATATCCAGTGTAAATCTCTGAGTAATAAACGACCTTATAAGAAAACTTATTTCTGTTTAAAGTTATTTAGTCTGATCCAACCCAGACATCCAGTGTAAATCTCTGAGTAATAAACAACCTTATAAGAAAACTTATTTCTGTTTAAAGTTATTTAGTCTGATCCAACCCAGATATCCAGTGTAAATCTCTGAGTAATAAACAACCTTATAAGAAAACTTATTTCTGTTTAAAGTTATTTAGTCTGATCCAACCCAGACATCGAGTGTAAATCTCTGAGTAATAAACAACCTTATATGAAAACTTATTTCTGTTCCAAAATTATTTAGTCTGATCCAACCCAGACATCCAGTGTAAATCTCTGAGTAATAAACAACCTTATAAGAAAACTTTTTTCTGTTCCAAAATTATTTAGTCTGATCCAACCCAGATATCCAGTGTAAATCTCTGAGTAATAAAAAACCTTATAAGAAAACTTATTTCTGTTTAAAGTTATTTAGTCTGATCCAACCCAGATATCCAGTGTAAATCTCTGAGTATAAAAAAACCTATAAGAAAACTTATTTCTGTTCCAAAATTATTTAGTCTGATCCAACCCAGATATCCAGTGTAAATCTCTGAGTAATAAGCAACCTTATAAGAAAACTTATTTCTTTTTAAAGTTATTTAGTCTGATCCAACCCAGATATCCAGTGTAAATCTCTGAGTAATAAACAACCTTATAAGAAAACTTATTTCTGTTTAAAGTTATTTAGTCTGATCCAACCCAGACATCCAGTGTAAATCTCTGAGTATAAAAAAACCTATAAGAAAACTTATTTCTGTTCCAAAATTATTTAGTCTGATCCAACCCAGACATCCAGTGTAAATCTCTGAGTAATAAACAACCTTATAAGAAAACTTATTTCTTTTTAAAGTTATTTAGTCTGATCCAACCCAGACATCCAGTGTAAATCTCTGAGTAATAAACAACCTTATAAGAAAACTTATTTCTGTTTAAAGTTATTTAGTCTGATCCAACCCAGACATCCAGTGTAAATCTCTGAGTAATAAACAACCTTATAAGAAAACTTATTTCTGTTCCAAAATTATTTAGTCTGATCCAACCCAGATATCCAGTGTAAATCTCTGAGTAATAAACAACCTTATAAGAAAACTTTTTTCTGTTCCAAAATTATTTAGTCTGATCCAACCCAGATATACAGTGTAAATCTCTGAGTATATAAAAAACCTATAAGAAAACTTATTTCTGTTCCAAAATTATTTAGTCTGATCCAACCCAGATATCCAGTGTAAATCTCTGAGTAATAAACAACCTTATAAGAAAACTTTTTTCTGTTCCAAAATTATTTAGTCTGATCAAACCCAGACATCCAGTGTAAATCTCTGAGTAATAAACAACCTTATAAGAAAACTTATTTCTGTTTAAAGTTATTTAGTCTGATCCAACCCAGATATCCAGTGTAAATCTCTGAGTAATAAACAACCTTATAAGAAAACTTATTTCTGTTTAAAGTTATTTAGTCTGATCCAACCCAGACATCGAGTGTAAATCTCTGAGTAATAAACAACCTTATATGAAAACTTATTTCTGTTCCAAAATTATTTAGTCTGATCCAACCCAGACATCCAGTGTAAATCTCTGAGTAATAAACAACCTTATAAGAAAACTTTTTTCTGTTCCAAAATTATTTAGTCTGATCCAACCCAGATATCCAGTGTAAATCTCTGAGTAATAAACAACCTTATAAGAAAACTTATTTCTGTTCCAAAATTATTTAGTCTGATCAAACCCAGATATACAGTGTAAATCTCTGAGTAATAAACAACCTTATAAGAAAACTTATTTCTGTTTAAAGTTATTTAGTCTGATCCAACCCAGATATCCAGTGTAAATCTCTGAGTAATAAACAACCTTATAAGAAAACTTTTTTCTGTTCCAAAATTATTTAGTCTGATCCAACCCAGATATCCAGTGTAAATCTCTGAGTAATAAACAACCTTATAAGAAAACTTATTTCTTTTTAAAGTTATTTAGTCTGATCCAACCCAGACATCCAGTGTAAATCTCTGAGTAATAAACAACCTTATAAGAAAACTTATTTCTGTTTAAAGTTATTTAGTCTGATCCAACCCAGACATCCAGTGTAAATCTCTGAGTAATAAACAACCTTATAAGAAAACTTATTTCTGTTCCAAAATTATTTAGTCTGATCCAACCCAGATATCCAGTGTAAATCTCTGAGTAATAAACAACCTTATAAGAAAACTTATTTCTTTTTAAAGTTATTTAGTCTGATCCAACCCAGACATCCAGTGTAAATCTCTGAGTAATAAACAACCTTATAAGAAAACTTATTTCTGTTTAAAGTTATTTAGTCTGATCCAACCCAGACATCGAGTGTAAATCTCTGAGTATAAAAAAACCTATAAGAAAACTTATTTCTGTTCCAAAATTATTTAGTCTGATCCAACCCAGATATCCAGTGTAAATCTCTGAGTAATAAACAACCTTATAAGAAAACTTATTTCTTTTTAAAGTTATTTAGTCTGATCCAACCCAGACATCCAGTGTAAATCTCTGAGTAATAAACAACCTTATAAGAAAACTTATTTCTGTTTAAAGTTATTTAGTCTGATCCAACCCAGACATCCAGTGTAAATCTCTGAGTAATAAACAACCTTATAAGAAAACTTATTTCTGTTTAAAGTTATTTAGTCTGATCCAACCCAGATATCCAGTGTAAATCTCTGAGTAATAAACAACCTTATAAGAAAACTTTTTTCTGTTCCAAAATTATTTAGTCTGATCCAACCCAGATATCCAGTGTAAATCTCTGAGTAATAAACAACCTTATAAGAAAACTTTTTTTCTGTTCCAAAATTATTTAGTCTGATCAAACCAGACATCCAGTGTAAATCTCTGAGTAATAAACAACCTTATAAGAAAACTTATTTCTGTTTAAAGTTATTTAGTCTGATCCAACCCAGATATCCAGTGTAAATCTCTGAGTAATAAACAACCTTATAAGAAAATTTTTTTCTGTTCCAAAATTATTTAGTCTGATCCAACCCAGACATCCAGTGTAATTCTCTGAGTAATAAACAACCTTATAAGAAAACTTATTTCTGTTTAAAGTTATTTAGTCTGATCCAACCCAGACATCCAGTGTAAATCTCTGAGTAATAAACAACCTTATAAGAAAACTTTTTTCTGTTCCAAATTATTTAGTCTGATCCAACCCAGATATCCAGTGTAAATCTCTGAGTAATAAACAACCTTATAAGAAAACTTATTTCTGTTTAAAGTTATTTAGTCTGATCCAACCCAGACATCCAGTGTAAATCTCTGAGTAATAAACAACCTTATAAGAAAACTTTTTTCTGTTCCAAAATTATTTAGTCTGATCCAACCCAGATATCCAGTGTAAATCTCTGAGTAATAAACAACCTTATAAGAAAACTTATTTCTGTTCCAAAATTATTTAGTCTGATCCAACCCAGATATCCAGTGTAAATCTCTGAGTAATAAACAACCTTATAAGAAAACTTTTTTCTGTTCCAAAATTATTTAGTCTGATCCAACCCAGATATACAGTGTAAATCTCTGAGTATAAAAAAACCTATAAGAAAACTTTTTTCTGTTCCAAAATTATTTAGTCTGATCCAACCCAGACATCCAGTGTAAATCTCTGAGTAATAAACAACCTTATAAGAAAACTTTTTTCTGTTCCAAAATTATTTAGTCTGATCCAACCCAGATATCCAGTGTAAATCTCTGAGTAATAAACAACCTTATAAGAAAACTTATTTCTGTTTAAAGTTATTTAGTCTGATCAAACCCAGACATCCAGTGTAAATCTCTGAGTAATAAACAACCTTATAAGAAAACTTATTTCTGTTTAAAGTTATTTAGTCTGATCCAACCCAGATATACAGTGTAAATCTCTGAGTAATAAACAACCTTATAAGAAAACTTATTTCTGTTTAAAGTTATTTAGTCTGATCCAACCCAGACATCCAGTGTAAATCTCTGAGTAATAAACAACCTTATAAGAAAACTTTTTTCTGTTCCAAAATTATTTAGTCTGATCCAACCCAGACATCCAGTGTAAATCTCTGAGTAATAAACAACCTTATAAGAAAACTTTTTTCTGTTCCAAAATTATTTAGTCTGATCCAACCCAGATATACAGTGTAAATCTCTGAGTATAAAAAAACCTATAAGAAAACTTATTTCTGTTCCAAAATTATTTAGTCTGATCCAACCCAGATATCCAGTGTAAATCTCTGAGTAATAAAAAACCTTATAAGAAAACTTATTTCTGTTTAAAGTTATTTAGTCTGATCCAACCCAGATATCCAGTGTAAATCTCTGAGTAATAAACAACCTTATAAGAAAACTTTTTTCTGTTCCAAAATTATTTAGTCTGATCAAACCCAGACATCAAGTGTAAATCTATGAGTAATAAACAACCTTATAAGAAAATTTTTTTCTGTTCCAAAATTATTTAGTCTGATCCAACCCAGATATCCAGTGTAAATCTCTGAGTAATAAAAAACCTTATAAGAAAACTTATTTCTGTTTAAAGTTATTTAGTCTGATCCAACCCAGACATCCAGTGTAAATCTCTGAGTAATAAACAACCTTATAAGAAAACTTATTTCTGTTTTAAAGTTATTTAGTCTGATCCAACCCAGACATCCAGTGTAAATCTCTGAGTAATAAACAACCTTATAAGAAAACTTATTTCTGTTTAAAGTTATTTAGTCTGATCCAACCCAGACATCGAGTGTAAATCTCTGAGTATAAAAAAACCTATAAGAAAACTTATTTCTGTTCCAAAATTATTTAGTCTGATCCAACCCAGATATCCAGTGTAAATCTCTGAGTAATAAACAACCTTATAAGAAAACTTATTTCTTTTTAAAGTTATTTAGTCTGATCCAACCCAGACATCCAGTGTAAATCTCTGAGTAATAAACAACCTTATAAGAAAACTTATTTCTGTTTAAAGTTATTTAGTCTGATCCAACCCAGACATCCAGTGTAAATCTCTGAGTAATAAACAACCTTATAAGAAAACTTATTTCTGTTTAAAGTTATTTAGTCTGATCCAACCCAGATATCCAGTGTAAATCTCTGAGTAATAAACAACCTTATAAGAAAACTTTTTTCTGTTCCAAAAATTATTTAGTCTGATCCAACCCAGATATACAGTGTAAATCTCTGAGTAATAAACAACCTTATAAGAAAACTTTTTTCTGTTCCAAAATTATTTAGTCTGATCCAACCCAGATATCCAGTGTAAATCTCTGAGTAATAAACAACCTTATAAGAAAACTTTTTTCTGTTCCAAAATTATTTAGTCTGATCAAACCCAGACATCCAGTGTAAATCTCTGAGTAATAAACAACCTTATAAGAAAACTTATTTCTGTTTAAAGTTATTTAGTCTGATCCAACCCAGATATCCAGTGTAAATCTCTGAGTAATAAACAACCTTATAAGAAAATTTTTTTCTGTTCCAAAATTATTTAGTCTGATCCAACCCAGACATCCAGTGTAATTCTCTGAGTAATAAACAACCTTATAAGAAAACTTATTTCTGTTTAAAGTTATTTAGTCTGATCCAACCCAGACATCCAGTGTAAATCTCTGAGTAATAAACAACCTTATAAGAAAACTTTTTTCTGTTCCAAAATTATTTAGTCTGATCCAACCCAGATATCCAGTGTAAATCTCTGAGTAATAAACAACCTTATAAGAAAACTTATTTCTGTTTAAAGTTATTTAGTCTGATCCAACCCAGACATCCAGTGTAAATCTCTGAGTAATAAACAACCTTATAAGAAAACTTTTTTCTGTTCCAAAATTATTTAGTCTGATCCAACCCAGATATCCAGTGTAAATCTCTGAGTAATAAACAACCTTATAAGAAAACTTATTTCTGTTCCAAAATTATTTAGTCTGATCCAACCCAGATATCCAGTGTAAATCTCTGAGTAATAAACAACCTTATAAGAAAACTTTTTTCTGTTCCAAAATTATTTAGTCTGATCAACCCAGATATACAGTGTAAATCTCTGAGTATAAAAAAACCTATAAGAAAACTTTTTTCTGTTCCAAAATTATTTAGTCTGATCCAACCCAGACATCCAGTGTAAATCTCTGAGTAATAAACAACCTTATAAGAAAACTTTTTTCTGTTCCAAAATTATTTAGTCTGATCCAACCCAGATATCCAGTGTAAATCTCTGAGTAATAAACAACCTTATAAGAAAACTTATTTCTGTTTAAAGTTATTTAGTCTGATCAAACCCAGACATCCAGTGTAAATCTCTGAGTAATAAACAACCTTATAAGAAAACTTATTTCTGTTTAAAGTTATTTAGTCTGATCCAACCCAGATATACAGTGTAAATCTCTGAGTAATAAACAACCTTATAAGAAAACTTATTTCTGTTTAAAGTTATTTAGTCTGATCCAACCCAGACATCCAGTGTAAATCTCTGAGTAATAAACAACCTTATAAGAAAACTTTTTTCTGTTCCAAAATTATTTAGTCTGATCCAACCCAGACATCCAGTGTAAATCTCTGAGTAATAAACAACCTTATAAGAAAACTTTTTTCTGTTCCAAAATTATTTAGTCTGATCCAACCCAGATATACAGTGTAAATCTCTGAGTATAAAAAAACCTATAAGAAAACTTATTTCTGTTCCAAAATTATTTAGTCTGATCCAACCCAGATATCCAGTGTAAATCTCTGAGTAATAAAAAACCTTATAAGAAAACTTATTTCTGTTTTAAAGTTATTTAGTCTGATCCAACCCAGATATCCAGTGTAAATCTCTGAGTAATAACAACCTTATAAGAAAACTTTTTTCTGTTCCAAAATTATTTAGTCTGATCAAACCCAGACATCAAGTGTAAATCTATGAGTAATAAACAACCTTATAAGAAAATTTTTTTCTGTTCCAAAATTATTTAGTCTGATCCAACCCAGACATCCAGTGTAAATCTCTGAGTAATAAACAACCTTATAAGAAAACTTATTTCTGTTTAAAGTTATTTAGTCTGATCCAACCCAGACATCCAGTGTAAATCTCTGAGTAATAAACAACCTTATAAGAAAACTTTTTTCTGTTCCAAAATTATTTAGTCTGATCCAACCCAGATATCCAGTGTAAATCTCTGAGTAATAAACAACCTTATAAGAAAACTTATTTCTGTTTAAAGTTATTTAGTCTGATCCAACCCAGATATCCAGTGTAAATCTCTGAGTAATAAACAACCTTATAAGAAAACTTATTTCTGTTTAAAGTTATTTAGTCTGATCCAACCCAGATATCCAGTGTAAATCTCTGAGTAATAAACAACCTTATAAGAAAACTTATTTCTGTTTAAAGTTATTTAGTCTGATCCAACCCAGACATCCAGTGTAAATCTCTGAGTATAAAACAACCTTATATGAAAACTTATTTCTGTTCCAAAATTATTTAGTCTGATCCAACCCAGACATCCAGTGTAAAATCTCTGAGTAATAAACAACCTTATAAGAAAACTTATTTCTGTTTAAAGTTATTTAGTCTGATCCAACCCAGACATCCAGTGTAAATCTCTGAGTAATAAACAACCTTATAAGAAAACTTTTTTCTGTTCCAAAATTATTTAGTCTGATCCAACCCAGATATCCAGTGTAAATCTCTGAGTAATAAACAACCTTATAAGAAAACTTTTTTCTGTTCCAAAATTATTTAGTCTGATCCAACCCAGATATCCAGTGTAAATCTCTGAGTAATAAAAAACCTTATAAGAAAACTTATTTCTGTTTAAAGTTATTTAGTCTGATCCAACCCAGACATCCAGTGTAAATCTCTGAGTAATAAACAACCTTATAAGAAAACTTTTTTCTGTTCCAAAATTATTTAGTCTGATCCAACCCAGATATCCAGTGTAAATCTCTGAGTAATAAACAACCTTATAAGAAAACTTTTTTCTGTTCCAAAATTATTTAGTCTGATCCAACCCAGATATCCAGTGTAAATCTCTGAGTAATAAAAAAACCTTATAAGAAAACTTATTTCTGTTTAAAGTTATTTAGTCTGATCCAACCCAGATATCCAGTGTAAATCTCTGAGTAATAAACAACCTTATAAGAATACTTTTTTCTGTTCCAAAATTATTTAGTCTGATCAAACCCAGACATCAAGTGTAAATCTATGAGTAATAAACAACCTTATAAGAAAATTTTTTTCTGTTCCAAAATTATTTAGTCTGATCCAACCCAGACATCAAGTGTAAATCTATGAGTAATAAACAACCTTATAAGAAAATTTTTTTCTGTTCCAAAATTATTTAGTCTGATCCAACCCAGACATCCAGTGTAAATCTCTGAGTAATAAACAACCTTATAAGAAAACTTATTTCTGTTCCAAAATTATTAAGTCTGATCCAACCCAGATATCCAGTGTAAATCTCTGAGTAATAAACAACCTTATAAGAAAACTTATTTCTGTTTAAAGTTATTTAGTCTGATCCAACCCAGATATCCAGTGTAAATCTCTGAGTAATAAACAACCTTATAAGAAAACTTATTTCTGTTTAAAGTTATTTAGTCTGATCCAACCCAGATATCCAGTGTAAATCTCTGAGTAATAAACAACCTTATAAGAAAACTTATTTCTGTTTAAAGTTATTTAGTCTGATCCAACCCAGACATCCAGTGTAAATCTCTGAGTAATAAACAACCTTATAAGAAAACTTATTTCTGTTTAAAGTTATTTAGTCTGATCCAACCCAGACATCGAGTGTAAATCTCTGAGTAATAAACAACCTTATAAGAAAACTTATTTCTGTTTAAAGTTATTTAGTCTGATCCAACCCAGACATCCAGTGTAAATCTCTGAGTAATAAACAACCTTATAAGAAAACTTATTTCTGTTCCAAAATTATTTAGTCTGATCCAACCCAGATATCCAGTGTAAATCTCTGAGTAATAAACAACCTTATAAGAAAACTTATTTCTGTTTAAAGTTATTTAGTCTGATCCAACCCAGATATCCAGTGTAAATCTCTGAGTAATAAACAACCTTATAAGAAAACTTATTTCTGTTTAAAGTTATTTAGTCTGATCCAACCCAGACATCCAGTGTAAATCTCTGAGTAATAAACAACCTTATATGAAAACTTATTTCTGTTCCAAAATTATTTAGTCTGATCCAACCCAGACATCCAGTGTAAATCTCTGAGTAATAAACAACCTTATAAGAAAACTTTTTTCTGTTCCAAAATTATTTAGTCTGATCCAACCCAGATATCC